>JADRCD010182438.1:0-23112 GCA_019843815.1 Montemys delectorum
AATAATCATTCAACATATATTGAGACTGACTAAGTAGCTATCTAGTTAAGCCACGAAGGACTCCTTCTTCTCTTCCCCATTGCAACTAACCTAACTACTCTAGCCAATTAGTGTGATAATACAGATTGGCCCTAGTGAAGCGATATATATATTAATACAGAGGGGCATATAATGAAAAAGTCCTTTTCAATTCAGTTGTGTACTCTCTAAGCTTATTTTATGGTTCATTTTTATATCACAAGAGATACCAAGAGGTTATTTAAGAATCTGAAAAATCTTCCAGTCTAAGATTTCAAATACAAAACAAGAACAAGAGAGCTCAAGGAAAAAAAATGATAATTCATGAAGTGGACAAAAGAATTCTGTCACACCTAGTAGAAAGATTAGAAGTATTACAACAATACATCAAGCTATCTGAGTAAAACCATGAAAATATTTTCATATTTCAGAAAATATGAAAGTGCTTTGAAAGATGAAAGCATGTAATGGCCAAAATTTCAAACTAATCCAATAAAAGTTTTGAGAGAGAACTCGCTGGAAGAGTGAAATAATTTAAAAAGAATGGCAAGGGAAGTGGGCAGAAAGTGCAGAGATGAAAAAGTCACTGTGGGTTGAATTATGTCCCCACATTCAGATGTTAAACGAATCCTAAGCTCCCAGGTGACAGTATGTACACTTGGCAGCTGAGGAGAGAAACAACGAGGAGCCAAGGACTTGATCTGTCAGTGGTGTTCAGCAGCTTCCTTCCAAGTCCCCTTCCTGTTGGCAGCCATGAGCAGCCGCAATAGGACTGTAGAAGCAACTAGCGCTCCCTCAATGTTCCACACCCTATGCAGGCCTTAGCCCTCCACAGAGGCCAGTGTGGAAGCTCTCAGCCTGCAGTCTGAGAACCTTGGCTCAGAAGACCCAACAGCTCTCTGGAACTCTCCTATCACTCAGAGCCTACAGGTTCTCCTTCCTCTCTGGAGGAAGCTGCTACCACTTGGGAGCCAGGGAAACCCACTGACTATTCAAGAACTTAGCACCAGGTAGCCCAGAATCACTGCAGCACATTTTCATTCACTGAGGTGATGAGTCAGCCAGTGGGTAGAATCCTGAATGCTGACGGGATCCTTGAAGGACAAGAAACACTGACAATGGACTGCACTGCCTCTTGGGTGACAAGAGAGCCTGGTAGCTCCTAATTAAGAAGTCAAATAGTCAAAGACCCTGATGCCTTTGCTCATTAACAGAAATGAACATCAGAAGTCTTTACAGTATAAACCTAAAATGCTTGTCATTAACACTGGCATTAACTTTAGCAGATTTTAACAGTGCTACAACAATGCTTTATAAGTCCTCAGGGAGAGAGGTACACCCCCCCCCCCCCCCCATTTATCTTAGGTACAGGATCCATAGGCTGTAGTAAAGATTATAAGATTTATAAATAAATATTTTTAATTCATAAACAATAAAAAATGTGTGTATGCATATGAGTAAGGTTTGCTTTCATTATGTAAATGCACCATATTTGTGCAGTATCCCTAGAGGTCAGAAGAGGGTGCTCAGTCCCTTAGAGCTTCAGTTACATGTGGTTATTGTAAGTGTTACAGCTCTGAAGGGAAAGGTATCCTGGTAGTCAGGATCCAAGCACTACTACAAAATCACATGGCAGCAAACCTCACACAACAGACTTATTGGGAAAGACACATAGAGTGGCTGTCTCTGCTTAGGGTGAGACATGGCAAAGAACTGAGCAGGAAGCAGGCTTTATATAGGGCTCCTTGTGGGGAAGGGGAAAGCTTTCCATGGTGGCCTGGGATTGGTGGGGTTTTGTGGTCTGGTCTTTGTCTGTCTGTCTTTCCTTTCTTCCTTCCCTTCTTTCTGTAGGGTAGAGCTTGGCTGCCCTTGGGTTGGACCTTTACCGCCCATAGAGTAGTCTGGTGCATGGTGCCTGGCTGCTCATCCCTTGAGGGACTTACGGTTGTGAGCTGCCCCGCCAGTGCTGGGAACCAAACCTTGGCCCTCGGCAGGAGTTGAGAGCTATGAGTGCTCTCAACTGCTGAGCCATTTCTTCCCCTCCAAGATGTAATAAAAGTTCAATAAAACTGTATGGGTGGAGCTCCAATCTGAAAGAAGAAAGTAGCATTAAAAGAGTACCCAGTGCTGCCAATCCGCCTCCCTGAGAAAATCCCAAGCAGCAAGAAAGAGAGACTCTGAAAGTTCCCAAGAATTGTGTTTATTTTTTTTCTTTTTTAATAACCCAAAAGGAAAACAATTACCTTCACAACAGTGATGCTGAAAGGTGTAAGACATAACAATGGTAACATTTGGAGGACTCCTAACTGTGCCTTAAAACATTCCAGAGTTTCGGCAAACACGTTCTAATATACCTAAGCCATAATTTATTATTATTGTTAAATTATTTTATTTATTACATTGTAAATGTTGCCACCCCTTCCCCATTCCTACTCTCAGAGTTCCTCACCCCATCCCCTCTCCCTTTGCCTTTGAGAGGGTGCTCCCCTCCCCACCCACCCCACCCACCCCACCTACCCCACTTCATCCCAGCCCCCAGCATCCCTGTTCCCTGGAACATAAAGTCTCTACAGGATTAGGTGCATCCTCTCCCACTGAGACCAGACAAGGCAGCCCTCTACTACATATGTTCCGGGGGCCAGGCACCAGCCTTATATGTTTTTTGGTTGGTAGCTTAGTCTCTGGAAGCTCCCATGGGTTCGGGTTAGTTAATACTGTTGTTCTTCCTATGGGGTTGCCATTCCCTTCAGCTCTTTCAATCCTTCCCCTAACTCTTCCATAGGGCCTCAGTCTAATGGTTGGCTGTAAGTATTTGTATCTGTCTCAGTCAGTCACTGGTAGAGCTCCATCTGGGGGCCCTGTATATCTACTGGAGGTGGTCTATCCAGGTTTCATCTTCCCACTGCTAAGGTCATTTCTGCTAAGGTCATACCCATTGAGTCCTGGGAGCATCTCACATCCCAGGTCTCTGGGACTTTCTAGAGTTTCCCACTGTCCCACACCCCCACTGTAGCATATTTCCATTCATTCTCCTGGCCCTCTGGGCTTCTCTTCTGTCTCCCCCCATTCCATACCTGATCCAGCCCCCCCCCTAAGATGTTGTCTAAGATAATAGCAATGCTTACATTTAGCTCCAAGGGTCTTTGAAACTACTGAATGGTGCTGCCCTTCACACCACTACTGGGAAAGCTGGGCTTTTGAGATGGTACATGCACCAATATAGATCTGGACTCTAGCTCAAGCTGGACTCTGTATGCAGAGCTGGTGTTTCTGACTATACCTCCTGCCTTTCAGAACAACATGGTGTTATTTAACCATGAATATAGAAGAAAAACAAAGGATGTTCTCAGAAAGGATAGCTGTTTTGTAGAAATCATGGAGAGGGGTAGACACTCAAATTACAATAATAGAAGAAAGGTCTCTCAGAGAAATGCCTAAATGTAAAAAAAAAAAAAGATAGAAAAAGAAGTGGTGGTTTATTCATAGATTTGATAGGGAAATAGCAAAAGAAAAGGAAATATGAATTGTTATTCAACTTAAGAAACTAAAGTGATCGAATAATCAGTTTATATCATATTTGAAACTATTTATGTATACACTGTATAAGCTGAATACTAGTTTAACCAGAAGTATGGTAAAAAAAAATATATTGTAAACTCACCTCCAACTGTGGCAAGGTAAAAAGCTAGAGAATTCTCTGTCCTCCAAAAGTGAAAAAGCCATCTGTAATACCACACACCCTTGCAGTCTGGGAGGCTAAGGCAGAAAGATGGGGAGACTGAGGAAAGCTAAGTACCTGTGAAACAACTGTATTAAAATGCAGTGTGTGTGTGTGTGTGTGTGTGTGTGTGTGTGTGTGTTAACAAAACAAACAAAACAATTATTTAAGAACTTTGGACACTATACAAAAGCAAACAAAAGTTCAGGAGGCATTTCTGAAAATTTTCAGCAGTTGACTAAGAACTGTGGAACTGGGTAGTCCCTCAGCTGGGGGTCTCTGTCCCTCTGCCTTATCTGAGCTTGGGAGAAATTTTCCAGGGCAGACCCTGCTGTGGAAACGCCAACTTCATAGTCAGAGAGAACTAACCTGACCACAAACAGAGCAAAACCCCATGCCTAACATCTTTGCATTAGTGGCAAATTGGAAGGAAACAGACACCATAGCTCTGCTAGACGAAGATGTGGTCTTGCTAGGCATGGTGACATACATCCTTAGTCCCAACATTCTGAGACAAGGGCAAAAGTAGGTCTCTGTGAGGTTGAGACCAGCCTGGTTTCTATAGAAAGTTCCAGGACAGTCAGGGTTACGTAGAGAGAGCCTTTATCTGGGCATCTCGTACTGGCTAAGGGTGGTTGTCTGCTCATAGGGAAGTCAACTGATGAAATCAAATTCCTGACCTGTGGGATTGTGTCTTATCTGGCTCCACTGACAGAGGGTAGGCGTTTTAGGGACTGAAACATTCTTTAATTCAGTGTAGTTGCACATTGTTAGGAGAAAGATTCTTCTGATTAAGTCTAAGTCAGTTACTAGGATACTAACTTACAGGTAAAAATAAGGAGAATTAACAATTGTTTATGTCTACTCTCAACACAAACATTCTAAGACATGGAAGGAAACAATCACTGTGATGTCATAGTCGTGGGGAAGCCTGTCACCAGACAGACACTTTGATCTTAGACTTGGCAGCAAAAGCATCAAAGCTGTGATTATAAATAAATTTAAAGAATTAAATGAGACCATGTTTGAAGAGTTAAAAGAAAGACATGATAATGACTCACAAGTAAGAACCTCAGTGAAGAAACAGTAAGCACAAAAAGGAGATCTCAGTGGAATGGAAAGTCTAGAGCCAGAAATTTAGAATCAGCTAAATGAAATTGTCAGTGGATGCCTCAGAAACATATCTGAGTGAAGCCTTGAAAGGAATAAGCTACAAACTTGAGGATAGATTAATAGAAATTGTCCAATCTGAAGAAAAATCACACTGAAGAGGATTTCTAGATAAAATGGTAGATTAAGAGCCTCTTCCATGAGACTCAGAAGAAAGCAGATGTGTGTGAGCATATAGGTACGTATGTGTGCATGTATGCATGTGTGTATGTATGTGTGCATGTGTGTGTTCAAATCTGCATGTCTCTTTATGTTCACAATTATGTCTACTCCTACAAGAGACAATAACTGTAAATGAACTTCCTGAGCCTGACGAGACCTCTCTGGGGAAGCAGACAGGAGCAGCGGTGCCCAGCTACAAGTGGTTGTTGAGCTTGGCAGAAATTGCTGAGTATCACTGCCTCTTGCACACACTGGCACATCAGGAACGGTGAGTTGGACCACCAGGGGCTGGATGTATAATAATTGTAGGTTGCAACCAGCAGCAGAGGCTTTGGAACCAAGGAACTGGCTTTGCTATTGGCTATTAATGGTTGCTGGAGGACAGTCCCTTGTTTTAGGGTATGGCTGCTGGCAAGTTGCCCAGGCTAGTAAACAACTCAACACCCATGGACAAGAAGTCAATCCTAATTAAACTCAATGAGTTATTTTAAGAAAGGAGAGAGGGTAAGGAAGAGAGGTGTGAGAGTCAGAGATGAACCTTGTGAGAAAAAAAGAAGATTCCAGAAGGAATCAATGGGTGGAGAATTAGGGGGGTGAGATAATTACTAAAATATGTTATATGCATGTATGAAAGTATTAAAGAATAAATTTATTTTAATTTTTAAAGAAAGTGAATAAAATTTAGAGCCAAACTGACGAAGACTTTGAATTCCAACTCTGTCATTTTGTTTGGTTTTTGTTTTTTGTTTTTTTATTAATGACAATTTCTACATCCTACTTTCCTCAAGTGTAAAATGGATTTATAGGAATAAGGATAGTGAGGATGAACTAAATCCATACTTGAAAAATAATTCACCACCATTAATAAGAAAAATGATGATGATGGTAGTGATGGTGGTGATGATGATGATAGTGATGGTGGTGGTGATGGTGATGAGGTTTTCTTATATGTGTACCACATACCCTCAGAGGTCAAAATAAGGTATCAGAACTGGAATTACAGTTGTAAACCACCATGTGGATTCTGTGAACTGAACCTGGGTCCTCTGCAAAAAACATCAAGTGCTCTTAACCACTCAATTATCACTTTAGCCCAAGGGATTGGGGAATGAGACATCCAAGAAGCTTATACCCACTGTAAAATAAACACAGAGCTCTGGCCCCACATGCCATAGTTGGACTGTTGACAGCCAAAGACATAAAGAGAAACAATCCCAGCAGCAGGACAGGGCAAAGCAGGCTGGATAGCATTGTCACAGGTACAAGACTGCAACAGCAATAGCTCCAAGCCTACCAAGAAGGTGGTTTCTGTATCAATCAAGCAAGGGTGTCCCTCAGAAAGGAAAGCAAAATAAAGACATGCTCAGAAAAATCTCATCATTTCTGTTAATGGTGTACAACTACACAAAGTAGGGATGACAGTGCTGGGCACTAGCTCTTCCTCTGCAGAGTGCAATCCACCAAGGGTGCTTTCCTGGGTTTTTCACTTAGTCTAACATTTACATTTCTAGAAAGTCAGTGTGACTGTTTTTAATATCTCCTGTTCAATGGTAGATATTGAACTCTAGGTCAAAAGCAAGCTAAGCTAATACAGTAGTGATACACCCTGAGCTGGTTAGATTTTTGTCAACTTGACAGAAGCCAGCATCATCTGGGAAGAGAGAATTTCAGTTGAGAAAGCGTGTCTGCCAGCTTGGCCAGTGGGCAACCTATGGGTTTTATTGTTGTTTGATTTTGATTTTGGTTTTGATTTTGGTTTTGGTTAGTGATTAATGAGGAAGGCCCATGCCACTGTGAGAGGCCCTGAGTTGTATAAGAAACCAGGCTAAAGAAACCATGGAGAGTAAGTCAGAAAGCAGCATTCCTCCATGGTCTTTGCTTTAGTTTCTGCCTCCAGGTTCTGGCCTGAGTTCTTGCTTCTGCTTCCCCTCAGTGGTGGACTGTGATTGGGATGTGTCTTCCAAATAAACCCTTTCCTCCCCAAGTTGTTTTTAGTCATGGTGTTTATCACAATGGGAAGCAAAGTAAGACACAACCTCTGCCCACATATCATTCCTTTAGCTCCTCCCCATATCTGTAGTTGCCTTTTGTTCCTGAGAACACAGAGTGTCCTATAGCTTTTCTTTCACTGTGGGCTCATTTTCTTGTCTGTGTGCTTTTTGAGTTGGTGGCTACTGATAGAGTCCCTTCCCCTATCATTGGTCATATTTATAGCTTCTTTGTATTACTAATTTGTTTTTAAGTTGAATGTCAGATTATGAATTTTATGTTATTGTCAGACTTAATTTATATCTAGTATCTCTGGGAGATCTTGAGATGTTTAGAATCAGTTGGAGCCATTCTAGGCTTAAATTCTGGGCTAATTCATCAGTGTACTCTGTGTAGACTACTAGATACTCTGTACAGTGCGAGTTCTTTCTATTATGGCTGAAACAGGTTTTTCTCAACTCTAAGACCTCAGGACAGTTCTATCTGCTCTTTCCTTGTGGCTTTTCCCACAAATTTTGGGGAGTCTCCTCATATAAATCCATAGGTCAGCACAGAGTCCCAGGCTCAAGAGAGTTTCTCTACGGTTTCTCTACGGCTCTTTATCTTCACACTTCATCCCTCAAGTTCTACCAGATACTGTTGACTCCTCATATCTGTCTGTCTTTCCACTCAGCAAGGTGACAGGGGAGGAGAGGTCCTGTAAGATACATGCAGAGCTTTGGGTGTCTCATTTGAACCTCTGTTTCAGACTCAAAGGCACCAGCTGGGCTACTAAGCCTGTGACTGATGGCACAAACCTCTCACCTCAAAGGAGATAAGAGACAACAAACGTATTCTGGAGTCAAATATGAATGACCATGTTCAAGAACACAGATTTTTTTTAAGGTTACCCCAAATTTCAAGCTCCAAGGTGGTAATGGTTTGGTGAAGTTTTTATGATGATACAACAGAAATCATAAATTTGAGTTCTTTTTAAACACAGTGGTGGAAATGTTACATAGGTGGATTTACAGCACAGCAGAGGACATTCAGCTGTGGGCCTCAGATGCTACCTGACAACATTAACCATCCAGATGATTGGAGATCAGAGTTTGCCTTGAAAGACTTAAAAGGGATTTATCTGGTAGTCATAAATATGTTAGGTCATATACAGAGGTGGGTAATAAATGGCTGTGAATAAATGACCAAAGATGTCCCAAGATAACTTGACTATTGATTTGCAACATCCCATCCTCTCCTCATCATTAACATTCTAATCAACCTTTCAAAGGTTCAATAGAAGTTGGGTTTCTTTCTAGGAACTTTTCTTCATGTGGTCATTCTAGTTAAAATATTATTTGGGGGTGGTCCACAGCTATACTGCTAGGAAGTGGAAAGAAACAATGTAAGTGGGAAATATAATAGCCAGTTATTTAGAAATTTCATAGTGGCCTGGATTTATAAGCTTTGTGTCCTAGTGTGAAGATCCATTGGAGGCTTACTAAGTGTATTGAAAAAAAATGAAATTTGTGTTTGATAAGTATTGGTCTGGCCTTGGAAGGAGTTGAAGCTGCAGGATGAGTCAAAGTGGCTGCAACAATCCAGGGATGCGGAGATAAGAGCAGGAAACTGAGTGATGAATAGGCGGAAGGAGTAGATATGGAGATGCTTTGAGAAGAGCATGTGACACCAGTTAGATGCCAAAGACCATTTGATCAGATTCATTGCAACAGGACCTCCAAGTGGGTGTATTTTGCCAACATTTGGCAATGTGGGCCAGCTTTAATCAAAGATGGAAGCAAGGCTGTACTTGTTAGATTTTAAAGGGCTGATAAGGCCATTTAATTTAATCTACCCTTCTCAGAACTTCGTGCGCAGAAAGCAATTTTTCAGCTTCGAGTGTTTTCCTTTCTGTTCATGGGGTTGAGTAAAAAGTCAACCTTCTGTTCTTTCCTTGTGATTTTGTTTAACATACTCAGGGAACATTTGGTGCCTGTAGAACCTAAAGCCTTTACAAGAGCTGGGAAAGGATCACAAATTAGCTTCAAATAAGAACAAATGCCCACTCAGCATGGAGAGGCACTCTTGAATTCTGTGGCTCCCTGGTTGTCTTTTTGTCCATGGTTTCAGCTTGGCAGGGTGCCTGGGGGTCAAGAGGGACTTTCAGGAAGCTCTATTCGGTTTTTGTTTTCAGTTCAACAGCACACAAGCTAATTTTGAAGAAAGAAAGAAAACGATCCAGAAGGTTATGGGGAGACAGCACTGAGAGGAAATGGCAATAGAGTTAATAGGAACAAAAGAAGAAAGCAAAGAGCGGTTTAAATTGCCATGATTAAATACAAAAAGCACCGAACTCCAGTAAACAGCACGCTGCCTTAGTTAGCAGGTCTCTTACTTCTACAGAGAACAGGCTTCTCTGCTCTTACTTGAATCTTAGGCTGTCTGGGTAGCCCAAGAAAAAGGTGCTTCTTTACTCAGATTCACCATGGCTTTCAACCCACATAACAACTCTGACTAACGGGCAGACTGAGTAGCCTGGATACAGAAACACACAGAGATAGTTTAAGGCCCAGTTTGGACGCAGCAGGCAAAATGGGTGAAAGCAGAGTGACGTCTGCTCTGCTATGGGGTGATCTCACCTTGCCTTGACTGCAGTCCCACATTTCTGTGGCAACTGATGGTCTTCAAGCAAAGTACCCTCTTGCTCCCAGTTCTTCCTCACCCCCTTCATAACTTATATCTTTTTGGAAGAGTTTGGGGAGATATTCTGTTAGCCAGGGCCATGACCTTTTGTAAAGCTTCTCTATTGATTTGCTTTCCTAGATTCTTGCTCTCCCCATCCTCGTAGCTGACTCTTCATACTGGCCCTAAGCAAACAGATTCCTTTCTCCCTGCTGACCATGAATCAGACAGGTAAGCGGAAAGCACCAATCCTGTGACACAGAACCTTTCATTTCCCCTAAAATATATAAGGAGGGACTCTTGTTCTGCTGTGTGGGCATTACTATCTCTCCAATAAAATGCTGACCCCCCAAAAGATAACTAACCTTTGTATTGCCCTTGAACTCTAAACCCCAAAACTTGTAGCCTTAGGTGATTAATCTCTTAAGAGATTGTATATATTCTACAATAAACTTTACTTCTCAGTCATGACCACCTGACGCCTTAAGGAATGGTGTTGTTTTCCCCATCTCCAGCTGGGTGATATGATTCTGAGTGGGGCTCAGAACCAGGACGATCTCAGAGTTGGGGTCAAAGTTGAGGTAGCATTAGGCTTCTGGAAAGAGTGAGGCAACTGAACAACCAGGATGTTTAGGCTTCAGAAAATATTCCAAAATGCTTCAAAGGGCAAAAGGAAGATCCAGAAAATCCCATGTTCTCTTAAATTCCGTGACCTCTGCTCTCTGCATGATGACCTTGATAGTGGACAAGTCCAGTGTGGTGAGTTACATCAGGCCGACCCTCAGCTGCCAAAGAAGGAGCCAGGTCCTGCTCTTGAAGGAAGGTGTAGTGAAATTGGATTAGGTGAGCTTAGCTTGGTCCTGTTTCCTGGACAAAGGAAATGTAGAAAGTGAAATTCAGAAGCATACTGGAAAGAAAAAGGGTGTAACCCTGTGAGAACGGGCAGAGGTTTGTGCTCAGTTATTCTTTGAGGGGGCAGAATTAGTTCCACTTCCCCTTGCTGGGGAGAACTGAGCTTCTAACACAGCTGGTGCCTGGAGGAAGTAGATCACATGATGCTGGGCCAGAGAAAAAAGGGCAAGCTAATAGCTGCATCTCATCTTACCTTAGGAGGCAATGTAGCCTTTCCATGTGTTCAGACACAGATGGAGGGAGTGTGTCTCCTGCATAAATGGTTCTTAGCTCTAGGTAGAGTGGATGACGTTGTATGGCAAATGGTTAAGTGCTGCACCCATCCCAAGCTTAATGTTTAACTCTGAACTCCCTCCTGGCTTTGCGCCCTCTGATCACTTTCATTTCTGATTATTCATGTCACCTACATTGCTGCATGACCCAGGACTGTTATAGTGTGAGAATATCCCCGTAAGCTCGTGCATTTGAACAGCTGGTCTTCAGCTGGTGACATGGTTTCGGGGAGATACGGAACCGTTAGGAAGTGGAGATTCATCACTTCTAACATCACTAGGAAATACATCACCGGGGGTGAGTTTGGAGGTTTTGTAGCCTCACTGGCATCCCATCCTATCTCTCTTTCTGTGTATGAATAAAATGTGATCTCTCTCTCTCTGCTTCTCGCCCCTGCTCCCATACCTTCCCCATCATTATAGACTCTAACCCCATGGAACCACAATCTAAAATAAGACCTGTGTTCCTCTAACTTGCTTTCGTCAGGGTATTTTAATACATCAACAGAAAAGTAACTAATGAAAAAACCCAACTCCAGTATCTGCTATCCCAGTTATCCCAGAAACCATCTCAGTGACCTAGTTTCAATTATAGTCACATTCATTTCCATATCATTTGTATAATACAGACATCCTTTGGTAGCCTCAGAGAATTAGTTTCCCTCCACCACATGCAGAGATGTGCAAATTCTCAATATCAAGCCCCTTATATATCATGATATATTAGTAATATTTTCTTATCACTTAAATGTATATGCCCATATACTTTAACTCATTCTAGATTATTAATAATACCTGATACAAGAGAAATGCTATGTGAATAGTTTTATGGATTTTTAAAAGGGAATAATATCAAGAAAACCTATGCCATGTCCAACAGATGCGATTCTCATACAAGTGTGGACCTCATAAACACAAAAGGACAGCTGTGGTGCCTCTCCTCCTGATTCGGCACATGTCAACTGGATGCCATTTTGTGTGAAAGACTAGATTAAAATCAAGCCCACTGTTTAGAACTGGCATGCTGTGAACTCCAGAGGCAGCTAGGTGGACTCAGTTACCTTTGTATTTCCTCCCACCTCTCCCATCCTTTCAGACATTGTGAAAAAGAGTACAAGCAAAAGTAACAAGTAATCATAAAACTGGAAAAAGAAGGAAGCCAGAATCCCAGATTAGTAAGAAAAGTAAGAGAAACCTGCAATGTTTCGAAGGCCCTGCATGTCTTTCGAATGTTAAAAAGCAGCTGAGGTTTGCTGCAACCTCAGCCAAGTATGCTCTGTCCACTCAGAAAGAAGCTTACGGACCACTTTATTCAGATATATAGTAATTCAAAATACGGCTTCTCTGGGAGGAGAACACAGAAAATACGGCTAACAGTATTTAAGAAGAATAGGCCTGGACTGAGAAAACAAGAAGATTGGCTATAAAGAAAATTAAGAACTCACCGGCGTTTGTGGAGTCAGATTAAAATAAAGATGTCAAAGTAGAAATTTAAGAAACATACTAGTCCTTAGATGTTTTAATTGACCTTTTATTTTTAAATATACCTGTTTATTTTATTTCATGTATATTTATTTATTGTTTTGCTTGAATGTATGTATAAATAGAATGTGTGTGCCTGGTGTCCATGGAGGCAGAAGGGAGTGTCAGATTTCCTGGAATGGAGTTGTGGATGACCGTGAACTGCCATGTGGACACTAAGAGATGTAAATGTGGAATTCATTCCTTTCACTTGACAGAGTGATTATTTAACGCCTAGTTGTTGTCTGTTTGCAAAGTTGTCTCGTGACAGTGTTTTAGATGCGGATGTTAATCTTACCTGAGTATTAAACTTTCCATTAAGATGTGAAGGCACTATCCACGCTATTGCTTTGTAGGATGAAAAGCGTACAGACTTGTAAGTGCCCGTGACTCTGTTCTTACTTTCGCTCTGTGAATTCCTATCTCACAGTGTCACGGGACAGCAGGGAAGAAGGTGTTACAAAGTACAGGGGTACTCCTTCTCTGATCTGATCTTCTTCACAGCCAGCGCTCTGCTATATCAGTGTTTGTATTTTTGCAAAAAGAATATTGACTTCTTAGTCCTCCCTCTCAGGTTTAAAATTGACATTTCTCATTAGGCCACAAGGTGGCAGATTAATAGCAGGAAAAAACTTTAAGCACAAAAGCACTAGAGAAACTTTTTCAACAGAAGAGAAATTGTGAACAAAGAAGGTTCTGTCTCCCCTCTGCCTGTGTGGTCCCTTCCACGATCAAAAGTTCCATTTGCTAAACAAACACATCCTTTCTAATAATATCATCCCTTTGAAGCCAGGGAAAAAGACTCCTCTACAGACTTGTTAGTGAAATTCCTAAGCACACAACTTGCTTGAATCTCATCTGAGGACAGCCTATCTACACCCACTAGAATGTCAAGCTTTCGTACTCTGTCAATCAATTGAACAATTACCACCGAAGACTTCCTATTCATGACCATATGTGACCATATCACAGTTTAGCCATGGCCCATCTTGGGAAACTAACATCCTTTGGGATTTCTGAGACAATTCTAGTTGCTCCACATTGTCCCCTGGGTGTCCCATCCCCTACTGCTGCTGCTACTGCCACAGTGTCTTTGGATGTCAGAACTGACCATGACTTCCTACTGAAAATCCCACATCATAGCCATGGGATAAAATGTAAGTTCCAAAATGTGGCACATAGGAACCTTTCTAACCTGTCTCATAACCTGTACACATACAGACATATACTTACTGATTCAATAGCGCTGGCATTTCTGCTGTGTCAAATATACCTCTTTTCCCATCTCGCTGGGTTTTCTTCTATCATTTCCTCTATCTAGATTGCTCTCCCTCATCTGTGTCTGGCAAGTCTATGCAACGCCTTGTTCAATATTGTGACCAGTACCCTGCCTACCTGACCCTCATGTTCTTACATGGAATTCGTCCCCTTATTGTACAAATAAAAGATTTTCACATATCTGTCTTTCACACTAAATATAAGCTCTTTCATAAAATATTCAAGGACTTGGGTAAGTGTTGGGCAGAATGTTATTTTCCAAGAAAATGTTCAGAAAACATTATGGATGGACTGTAGTATCTCATCTGGCACATAGATAGGCAACCATAAGGCTCCAAGAACTTGAGTGGAAAAGATGGCATCAGGTGGAGACACCATTGGTGGTACTGATCCCTTCTTCATGAAAGACCTGGAGCCAGGAGTAGTAGAATGCCTCTTGCAACCCTGTACTCTGTGCAACTAGGAATAGGATGGATCCACTCTGTTCCCATAACCTGCCTGATCTTTCCCTGAATCCTGCCTCTGCTTGCCAAGACACAGTAAATGGATATACTCCTCTACCTCCAATTTCAGTGAGGTAGGACTCTTTTAACTGGGGGCTACAAAGCAGCTATCATTGTTATTACTTGAGCTAATTTTAGAAATATTGTGTGATGTCTGAAGACAAAATCTGAAAAATTATACTGAATGATGCCAATATATCATTAAAAACTGAAACATTTCTCCTGGGTTCCTTATATACTTTGTTGGTTATCAATGGAGATATATTAATTTCATGCTCACCACTACAATTTAAGATCAGAAATTGAATATCAAACCATCTTTAAATGTAGTAAGTAGACTTATGATCTGTTTGTGAATTATCTACTTCCTTATTTTTTTTTACTTCATTTTAACAAAATAAATCTTAAGAATAGTGTCTTGATTGGTGTTTCTATTTTCTGTGATAATACATGGCCAAAAGTGTTATAGAGAGTCCACCAAAAATGACCACTCAGAAGCAATTTATGGCCAATTGAAAGTCTTCATTTCAGTTAGCAGGGCTACACTCAGGTATTTGGAATCTAAGTGTAGTGCCTAATGTCCAGAGCACAGAGTTTTTGAAGACAAAACTTATGTCCTGGCATCATGAAGCTAAAATAAGCAGTAGATGGAAAGAACAGTTCTGAGCAAGCAAGCAGTTCAACAGAAGCAGAGATAAGTTTATTGGGTATTTTGATGTTGCGTTCCTAGAATAGAGTTGGGTAATTTTTCATAGGATTTTTCCATCTATGAGATCAACTTCTAGTTAAGCATGAAATGGTCTCAGCAAGAATACAAGATAGAGGAACTTCAGCATGCTCTCGCTGCATCACATTCCCCACTGGTTCTGTGGGACTGAGTCAAATTGTTGACCTATCATATACTAGGAGGGCATAGTTGGTCATAGGGACCAATAATTTAGTTGGTCATGCAACTGAGGATGAAGGGTCCTACTAATAGCTTCTTAGGATAAGAATCATGGTCCAGCTAATGCTGACAGAGAGGTGGTCAGCCATGGGGATCAGGTAAACAGAGTATCTGATCCGTGTCTCCTTTCTTTCCTTTCTTTGCAGTTTTGCTGACTATGGCGAGGTTTTCTCTAATTAACACTGATTTTTGACATGGGAACAGCATTGTATATCCTGGATTAGTAAACTTTGGTCAGTCTTATCTTTAAAGTGTCTGAGATTCAAATGAAGGCCCATCTGTCATCATCTTCAGTGACCTTTTTTCCCCCTTGAAATGACACCAGCTACTTTGAGAACATTTGAGGTGGTGAGGATGATGGGTAGGGATCATTTCAGACAGATTCCAGGGTTGGGTATAAATCCTTAGAGTGGGTTTAGATGTTAGAAATGGCAGAATTCTCTCCACTGTCTGGTCAATAACCTGGAGAACTTCCTGAAAAGCCTGCAAGGACTTGAGAAAGGAGTAATTGACATTTCTGCCTGGGGAATATCTCAGAGTTTGGGAAGGATAGGAAGTATTCTCTCAAACATAATTTCAAAAGAAGCAATTCCCTTCTTATAAGAACAATGGACCCTGGGCTGGTGAGGTAGCTCAGCAGTTAAGAGCACTGACTGCTCTTTTGGAGGTCATGAGTTCAAATCCCAGCAGCCACATGGTGGGTGGCTCACAACAATCTGTAATGAGAAACAAATAAAAAACCTAGAGGCTGGAGCAAGAGGGAGAAAGGGAAGGAGTGGGGGGAAGAACATTGAGCCCTGAGCAGGACAAGGCAGAGAAGGAGGTTGGCCCAGTTTTCACCAGTTTCTAGAACCAATTTGGTCAGAATCTTCTTAAGAGATCTATCCATTCTTTCTACACCACCTGAGCTCTATGGCCTGAATGCACAATGTAATTTCCAATTGATATTTTACACCTGTCAGATTTTGAGAGTTTGGCTATGAAGGTCAAGCCATTGTCAGACCCCAAAGCTAGTAACACTCAAAATTTAGGCATTATTCCCTGCAGAACTTTCTTGGTATCTATTGGGGCAGTCTCTATCTACAAACACCAGCAAATATTTATAGCCCAAAACAGTAGGCCTGATTTCAGTAAAGTCTAACTCCAGTGTTCCCCAGACCCATTTCCTCAAGCCTGAATCTCTTGTGGGATCTTCCTCCCTGCTTTGGGATTTTCCTGAACACAGGTGACACATCTAAAGGTGGTGTTTTTAATCAGGCTTTTATAATTTGGAACATAATACCTAGGTCTAAGGAGTTCAGCAGTTTATGTGGTCACTAAGTGGGTGGCTTGGTAAAGATCCAAAGCCAGTTGCCTTCCCAGACTCATGGGAAGGAAGGATGAGTCTGTTGTCCAGCAGCAGCCAACATCCTTATTTCTATTGTCTTGCCAGTTCTTGTTTCTCTGAGTCAGTCTTACACAGGCTATAACCCAGGTGGTCTGGTAAGCTGGGCTCTGGCAGGGCCACCAAGACTGGCTGCTGCGGTACCACTGGTTCTAAACACACTTCCCAGGTAGTCAAGCCAGCTGTTTTGTTGCTACTGGCTTTTGGGGAATCCCCTGTTTGGAGTCCTTTGCAGTGGACAATGGCCACCACCTTGGGTAACTAGATATCCTCTAATAGGTCTAAGGCTTCTCAGATTTTCATCTCTTTTCCTGCTAAGGACAGCAATCCTCTCTCCCTGTGTAAAATCCATGGACATCATGGGCTTTACAGTATCAGTTCGTATATATGGCCATAGTTTTGTCCTTACTTCAGCAGAGTGCTCCAGTCAAAGCTAAAAGCTCAGCTTGTTGATCTGAGGTTTCTCTTCTCAAAGATCGTGCCCAGATAATTTTATCTTGAGTCACCACTGCTGCCTCTGCATACCAGATCCTGTCTTGGATAAAACTGTTCCTATCTGTGAACAATACCTCATTTAGTGTTACCAGTGAATGTCAGTCAGATCAAGCCTGGTGACTGGATCTGGTCACTCACCTTAAGACTGTCATGCAGGGAACTCTTAGAGTTATCCTCTAAGGGCTGTCATCTGTGGAACCAAATGTGAGGTTGAACCAGAAGCAAGGCTTGGTATTGGGTCACTGGGAGTTAGACATCCATCTCTCAGGTGCTCCCCTGAAGAGGGACTCAGTATAGTGTGGGGCTGTACAATACAATTAATTTTTCAGCTTAATTTGCCAGTAGGACAGTGGCAGTTATGCCTTACTGGGCTATATGAAGTCAAGTCTCTTGGGCAGATAAGCCACCAGTCTTTCCCAGGCTCCTAGGGTTTGCATGAGAATCCTTTAGGTAACACCACTTACATTATCCACATACAAATGAGATGGCTTAGTAATGCCTTGGGGTGAGGGATAGGGGTGAGGGGTGGTAGTGGTGGAGTGGGGGAAGCACTTAGGCAGACAGAAGGGCCTTTTTGCTCAGTTTCAGACTGAGTATTTCTGGCATAGAGGACCCCAACCATCTCAGCAAACACCACCATCCATAGCAGCAGTATCCAATGACCACCAGGAATTCCCACACTTATGTTTTTGATGCCAGAGCAGGAATTTGTAGGATAGTTGAAATACGGTCATAGGAAAGTGTTTTCATTTCTCTAGGTTTAGCCTAGGCATGTAACTTGAGAGATGTACACCTGAGCCTTCTTAGCTGATACTCTGTACCCTAAGGGTTGGGAGTCCTCTAAAAGGCCTTCTGTTGTCTGCCTACATTTCTCTTTAGTGGTCAGAGCTATGAGGAAGCCAAAAGTTGAGACTTATTTGTCCCTTCAAGTTACTCTAATTTCTAGAGCCTTCTCCTATGCCTGGAGGTGACTGACAAAGGCAATATTAGTGCCTGACTGGTCCTCAGGCCCATCTAGGACTATGTGGGTAAATACTCAGCATGTCTCATGGAGCCTTTCCAGAAACCGAACAAGTAATTAATCAGGTCCTTGAATAACCTGACTTATCCTAAGTTATCTTGCTGCCTCTTTTAATCCCCCCAATAATATTTGTTGAAAATAAATGGGCCAATGTCTTCTTACCTCAAAACAGTTTACAACAGGCTGATAAAGGCCTGCAGCTTCTCCAAACATGGAGGGTTTGAGGCCTTCCAATTATGCAAGTCCACTCTTCCTCAGCACATGACTTGGAGAATTACTTCCTCTTTCCTCAGACTCAATAAGCTGTTCAGAGCAGGCCAAGGAGGGAGCAGAGAGTCAACTGCTTCCTCTTCCTGCTGTTGGCTGAGATGATAGGTGAAAGGTTTTAATTTCTCTGGGTAAGCTGGTTGGACCAAAAGGATTTCCCAGTAAAAGGGTACAAGTCTTAAGCCAAGTTAGGGTCTTGCACCAGAGAAATCCATTGGTTATTACAAGGAAAGCCATAGGCATCACTGTAAAGGTTTTTCTGGGGCAAGGCATTTTGGCAGGTGGGAGCAAAGGAATACTACAAAGTCACACCACATAACAAACCTCATATAAGAGATTTACTGGGGGAAACCCCAGAATGGCAGCTGCCTCTGACTGGAAACATAAAGAACAGAGAACAGAGTAAAGGAGGCAGGCTTTTATAGGGTCTTCGGAGCATGTACAGTGAGCTAGTAGAAAAGTACAATGTGGCAGGAAGTGTAACTTGGATGTTAACTTCAAAACATTGTTTAGCCAATAACACTGAGTCACAGGGGCAGGGATCAAATCTTAGGGCTTTGGTGCAGGCTATGGGAAGGGTGAATTTCTACTGGCCTGTTACTCTACAATCACCATTATAAGACTAACAGGTAGTCACTGTTCCCAGCCACAGTTGTTGCTGGATATGGGGTACCATAGCAAGGCTAGGAGGCCCAGCGTAGCTGTAAGCCTGCAGGAAATCGCACACCATCTTGGGCGTAGGGGTGGCTGTGTAGGGGATAGCTCACTCCCCTTCCACTTTAAGTCTCCAAACAATAGAACAGGCAGAAAGACACACAAGAAGACACATAGTAAATAAAATAAAACATACAGGGAGACATATAGTAAATAAAACCAGGGTTGAGTACCATACATTCATTTGTCTGAACAGACTAGGGGAATCTGGTCACATTTCATGTGGATTGCATACACACATATCTATGGTCAAGTCTTAACTCCCCTCTGTGTCTTAACCAGATGATGCCTCCTATAGACCAAACTTACGTCTGGGAGTATTCAGATCAGATGGCTTTCTATTTGCAGTTTTCGGGGGGTAGCATTATGGTGCCTCTGAAGCACTCAGCAAAGATCAGTCAGAAAGGATTTTTCTACAGCCCTGGAACCTCTCAGGGTGAGCCCTCCATAGGAGTCTTCTCTAGCTAAAGAATTCTTCTTCAGCTCTTAGGAGTCCTAAGGCCCCCAAGTGTCAGGGTTCAGTCTCTGGGTATCTTGCTGGGGCTTCCAAAATATTACTGGGAAGCCACAAGAAAGAACCACTCAGATACAATTTGCAGCCAATTGAATGTCTTTATTCCAGCCAGGTGGGTCTATGCTCAAGAATTCTATACCTAAGTGTGCCAACAAGTGTCTAGAGCATGGGATTTTTGAAGATGGAAACCCATTCTAGCATCTGTCTCAGCAGCTGCTGGGAAAGCTTAATGTATGCAACTAGTTTATAGAAGCTAAGATAAACAGTTAGTAGGCAGTTTAACAGAACTTAAGATAGCTGGGTTATCTTGATGATGTCTAGCTAGAATAGAGTTGAGTAATTTTCTATGAAATTCTCCATCAAGGAGATCAAATTCTCGTTAAACCTGAAATAGCCTCAGCAAGAATACAAGATGGAGGAGCCTGTACACTGTCTTGCCCTGTCACACTATCAACTTGAAGAGGAAAGGGTTGATTTCAGCTTCTATGTCATAGTCCATCATCAAAGGAAGTTGGGGCAGGAACTCAGGCAGTGCAGGAATCTGTGGACAGGAGCTAATGCAGAGGCCTTGAAAGAGTGCTGCTTACTAACTTGCTCCCCATGACTTGCTCAGCCTGATCCTTTCTTGTAGTAGCCAGGACAACCTGCCCAGGGATGACCGACAGTGGGCTGGGCCCTGGGCCCTCCCACATCAATTATCCCACATCAATTATCAATCAAGAAAATACATCACAGGTTTGACCACAAGCCAATTTGGTGGCAAGCATTTTATAAATTGAGGTTCTCTTTCCTGGGATGGTGCTTAGGAGAACTATAAAACAAACAAAAAAATGCCTTTAATATATAAGCTCCACTTACACAAACACAGATAGCTTTTTTGCAATGCTGGGAACTTTTCTTATAATTGCCTGACATTGTTCATGTAAGATAACAAACCAACCATGTACTCTCACTTCTGTATATAAGCTTGCTTGCCCTAACTACACATAGGCAGGATGTATATCTGATTACATATAGGCAGGAACTATATCAGTATATGTTCTTGCCCCCTGATTTCATGAAGGCAGGAAGTATGTAGCCTTGTAGGTTTTGTTTTTATAAACCCCTGACTAATGTAATATTCAGACCTGCATCTTGAGCATCCTATTGGGTGCAGTCCTAGAGTTATGAGTATCTGGCACCAGTATCTGAATAAAGCCTCTTCTTTGCTGAAATTTATTCATGGTTAGACTGGTGAATCTCTGAACAACCTATAACATTCTAACTATGGCTTGTGTCAAGTTGATATAAGACTAGCCAGTATAAGTGGAATATAAAAGAGAAAGATTTTAGACCTGGAAATGCTATTTTCAACTTCTGTGCCTTTGGCTAAACTATACAAAATCTGAACCTCAGACTTATCTGAAAAAAAAAAATAGAGGCAATGAGAAATCTGGTTTTAAAAATGTTTTAACAAGTATTTAGTGCCATACAAAAATAATGTGGTCCATTATAAACATAAAGTTTTGTTTCTATGCTTGCTTGTTTGGAGACAGTATCTCACTTGAAGCCTAGACTGGCTAATTATCTGCCTGCTTTCCACCTCCCAAGTGCTATGTTCCACTTGCTTATCATCATCGTTAGTAGTAGTATTATTAATAATTAAAGAATAATTTCATGACTTGTTACGACCACTGAAACAGGCAGTTAGGAGCTGCTTTTGCTGAAGACCACTGTCTCCTTAAGCCCACAAGCAGCTAAAAGCAGGACGGAGAGACTGGCTCTGCCTTTATTCCGTGTCTGTCACTTTCTCTTTGGCTCAGACTCCTACTTTACTTTGCATACCTAACCTAGTTCATCTCCCTTCAAGGCTGAAGACTCAGAATTTGGATTCCAGGAAGGGTAAACTTCAGGACAGACAACCACTCCCTCTTGAATATGGCAATTATGTTTGAGGGCAAGGATACACCCAGAAAAGAAACAAAAGTCATTATCATGTAGGAATAAGGTTGACCTACTTCAGTGATAACAGTTGCTAGATGGTAACTAATAATTTATTGTAACAGAGGGAGCTGATGATGAACAGGACCACTTCTTGACCAGGACTACTTAACTGTGCATGCCTTTTGCTTCCTCCATAAAATTCCTCCACTCAGTGCTCAGGGAATCCCGAGGAAGAAAATGTAGAAAGACTAAGATCCAGAGCAGATGAAGGACACCAGGAGAACCAACCCTCTAAATCAAGTAATCGGGGCACGTATGAGGTCTCAGAGACTGACACTGCATGCATAGGACCTACCTACATGAGTCTGTACCAAGTCCTCCGCATATGTAGTATAGCTTTTAGCTTGGTATTTTTATGGGACTCTGGACTATGAGAATGAGTGGATCTCTGGCTTCTGTGCCTGTTCTTGGGACTTTTCTTCCTGTTGGGTTTCTATGTCCAACCTGCTATATGGTAGTATTTTTCTTCATCTTATTATATTTTATTTTGTCATGTTTGGCTGTTATCTCTTAGAAGGCTGTCCCGTTCTAATGAGAGGCAGAAAGAGTCAATCTAGAGGGCAGGGAAGACGGGATGGAACTGGGAAGAGTGGAAAGAGGGGAAACTGTAATCAAAATATATTGTGTGAAAAAAAGAATTTATATTCAGTAAAAGGGAAAATAAAAAAGAAAATGAATGAAGAGAAGTATTGGGCAAGGATTAAAGAGGAAGGAGATAGAAGACTCTGAGTTGAACACTTCATGGCTTAGAGCCTCAGAGTGGTTGCTCCACCTGTAAACATACAAAAGTAACTACTCAGGATATTGCTGTGAGGACTAAATCAATCAGCAAATGTCAATTATTTACAATAGTGGTATCTGACTGTGATGATATAAAATATATGTAACACATGGTCTTTCCTGTTTTGTGACATAGAGCTTCAAGAATTCAAAGCAGTAATACTGTCTTATAAGCTGAAAAGATGCCAAGGGCTCAGGTGCCACAGATGGGGCTAGTCACAAGACATGAACACATGGAAGGGTGACTTGTTAGTACAGGGCTCCTTCCCATAAGCTTGCCCAGAGCCTTTCCTCTCTGTATCTGTGTGGTTTGACTAAGAACAGCACCCATAGGCTCATAGAGTTGAATTCTTAATTCCCAGTTGGGAAGCTGTTTGGGAAGGGTTAGGAGGAGTGGTTTGTTAGAGGTGTGTCGCTAGATATGAGTTTTGATGTTTCAAAAGCCTAGGACAGTGGTGGCACATGCCTTTAATCTCCCAATATTCTGGAGGCAGAGGCAGAGGCAGAGGCACAGAGAGGCAGAGGCACAGAGAGGCAGAGGCAGAGGCAGAGGCAGAGGCAGAGGCAGAGGCACAGGCACAGGCACAGGCACAGGCACAGGCACAGGCAGAGGCAGAGGCAGAGAGGCAGAGGGGCAGAGGCAGAGGCAGAGAGGCAGAGGCACAGAGAGGCAGAGGCAGAGGCAGAGGCACAGAGAGGCAGAGGTACAGAGAGGCAGAGGCAGAGGCACAGAGAGGCAGAGGCAGAGGCAGAGGCACAGAGAGGCAGAGGCACAGAGAGGCAGAGGCAGAGGCAGAGGCACAG
>JADRCD010182438.1:23212-34762 GCA_019843815.1 Montemys delectorum
GAGAGGCAGAGAGGCAGAGGGGCAGAGGCAGAGGCAGAGAGGCAGAGGCACAGAGAGGCAGAGGCAGAGGCAGAGGCACAGAGAGGCAGAGGTACAGAGAGGCAGAGGCAGAGGCACAGAGAGGCAGAGGCAGAGGCAGAGGCACAGAGAGGCAGAGGCACAGAGAGGCAGAGGCAGAGGCAGAGGCAGAGAGGCAGAGGGGCAGAGGCAGAGAGGCAGAGGCAGAGAGGCAGAGGCACAGAGAGGCAGAGGCACAGGCAGAGGCAGAGGCACAGGCAGAGGCACAGGCAGAGGCAGAGGCACAGGCAGAGGCAGAGGCACAGGCAGAGGCAGAGGCACAGGCAGAGGCACAGAGAGGCAGAGGCAGAGGCACAGGCAGAGGCACAGAGAGGCAGAGGCACAGGCAGAGGCAGAGGCAGAGGCAGAGGCACAGAGGCAGAGGCACAGAGAGGCAGAGGCACAGAGAGAGGCAGAGGCAGAGGCACAGAGAGAGGCAGAGGCAGAGGCACAGGCAGAGGCAGAGGCAGAGGCAGAGGCACAGGCAGAGGCAGAGGCACAGGCACAGGCGCAGAGACAGAGAGAGAGTCGGGCAGAGAGGCACAGAGGCACAGAGACACAGAGGCAGAGAGAGAGGCAGGAAGATCTCTGAGTTTCAGGCCAGCCTGGCCTACAGAGAAGACATGGCTAGACAGAGAAATTCTGTCAAACAAAATCAAATAAATAACATCCCCCCAACCTCCACCACCAACAACAAAAATTAAAAGCCCATCAATTCCTAGTTAGTTCTGTCTGCCTCATGATTGTGGATAAAGAAGAAAGCTCTTAGCTACTGGCTCTAGTGCCATGTCTGCCTTCCTGCTCCATACTCCCTGCTGTGATGGTCAAAAAGTCAAACCCTCTAACAATTTTAAGCCCCAAATTAAAGGTTTTCTTTTGTTTAAAATATATATGTGTGTGTGTGTGTGTGTATGTATTCATGTATACACACACACACATACTCACACACATGTGTGTGTGAGTGTATGTGTGTGTGTATGTGTGTTTTGCCTGTAAGTCTATGAAATATGTTCATGCAGTGCCCATAGCAGCCAGAAGAGGGCATTAGATCTTCTGGAACTAGGGTTACAGATGGCTGTGAGCTACTATGAAGACACTTGGAACTGGAGCTGGATACTCTTAAGAATAGCAAAAGTCAGTCCTTAACCATTAGACTACTTTATGGCTTCCCAATGATGTCACACTTAATAAATCCCCCTTTTTGTTCCTCACACTTACTTATCTCTCTTAATTCATTTTATTGAAAATAGATTCCTCTCTCCTACAAGTTGTCCTAGCTACATTTTTTCCTCCCAGATCCTCCCCACTTCCTCTCTTCCCCAGATCCACTCCCTCTCTGTTTCCACTTCAGAAAATAGCAGGCCTCCAGTAGACAATAACCAAACAGGGGCAGTGGGGAACTGTAAGACAAAACAAATGCCATCACGTTGAGGCTGGACAAGGTAACTCAATAGAAGGAAAAATTCCCAAAAGCAGATATTAGAGTCAGAGGTACATCTGCTCCCCCAAAACACCAAGCTAATGGTGCAGACCTATGCAGGTCTCTACCTTGGTACTTCAGTCTCTGTGAGCCCATATGAGTCCTGCCTAGTAGACTCATTAGGCCATGTTCTCCTGTATTTTAGCTGTGTCTTGAATTGATACACAATTTTCTGCAGAACTGCCATATCGATTGCCATAGTGGCTATAAACTTGCACTCCCACCAGCAATGGAGAAGCGGTCCCTTTTTTCCATGTCTTTGCTAGCATGAGCTGTCCCTTATGTTGTTGATCTTAGCCATTTGGACAGGTGAAAAATGTAAACACAACCTTATATTTGTATTTCCCTGATGACTAAGGATGTTGAAAATTTCTTTAAATGTTTCTCAGCCATTTGAGATTCCTCTATTGAGAACTCTGTTTAGACCTGTTCCCCATGGAATACTTGTTGTTGTTGTTGTTGTTTAACTATCTAGTTTTCTGACTTCTTTATATATTTTGGATATTAGTCTTCTATTGGACTGGGAGTTGATAAATTGTAGAAGATACCAGAAGATGGCAAGTCTCCCATGCTCATAAATCAGTAGGATTAACATAGCAAAGCTATCCAATCTACAAAAGGCAATCTACAGATTCAACATAATTTCTATCAAATCCCAACACAATTTTTTACAGACTTTTGGAGGACAATTCTCAACTTTATATAGAGAAAGAGAAATGCAGGATAGCTAAAACAATCTTGAATAATAAAACTGGAGGCGTCACCATTTCTCATTTCAAGCTGTACTACCGAGCCATAGTCATACAAACTGCACCGTTTTGGCATAAAAACAGGCAGGTCAATCAATGAAAACAAATTGAAGACCCAGACAAAATAACAGGAATTAACAATCATTGTTCATGGATATCTGTTAATATCAATGGTTTCAATTCCTTAATTAAAAGCAAAGATTAACAGTGGATTTGAAAACAGAATTCATCATTCTGCTGCATACAAGAAACATACCTCAACATTATAAGTAGATATTCTTGGAAAAAGATATTCCAAGAAAATTGTCTAAGAAACAAGCTGGGCTAGCCATTTTAATAGCTAACAAAATAGACATCAAAGCAAAATTAGTCAAAAGAGATGGGAAAAGGTAGATAACATAGTCATCTAAGGAAAATCTACCAAGATGAAAGTTCAATTCTTAACATCTATATCCCAAACACAAGGTAACCCACTTTTGCAAGAGAAGCATTACTACAACTTAAATCACATATTGGCCCTCACATGTGGATAGTGAGAGGCTTCAATACCCAGCTCTCACCATGAACAGGTCATCCAGACAAAAATTAAACAGAGAAATGATGGAGCTAACTTATTAGCCAAATGAACCTAGCATATTTTCAGAACATTTCATCCAAACAAAAAATAATATACCTTCTTTCAGCATCTAATGGAACTTTCTCTAAAACTGACCACAAACCAGTATGCAAAACAATTCTCAACTGATACAAGAAAATAGAAATAACACCATGAATACTATCAGACTGCTACAGACTGATGCTGGATTTCAACAACAGAAGAAGGGTTATCAACTCGTGGTAACTGAACAACTATCTACTTTACAAACAAGGAGAAAATACAAAAGTAAAGAAATTAAAGACTTTCTAGAATCCAGTGAAAATTAGTACACATCATACCAAACTTATGGGACACAAAGGAAGCAGTTCATAATACTAAGTGCCTTCATAACAAAATCTGGAGATCTCATACTAGCAACTTAACAACACACCTGAGAGCTCTAGAACAGAAAGTAAGCATACTCAAGTAGGGGAGTAGAGGGCAGAAAATAATCAAACTATGTCACGACTGCCTCGACCAGCAAGGAAGACTCAACCTAAGAGCTCTTCTTTAAGCATCTTTTTCAGGAACCTTGAACAATCCTCTGACTTCTGACTTCTTACTTCTGACCCTGAGGGCAACACCCCAGGCCCTTAAAAGCCCATCCTGAGCCTATCTCAGTAGGCCACGTGGTGCATGCAGATAGGTTGCCAAAGGCAGAAGCAAGCCAGGCAAACAAGCACAGCCAAATAAGGAATTGTTTATCACTCTAGCACCCCAACAAGGAGCAGAAGCTGGCGCCATCTTAGGGTGCAGTCCAGACAGCTCTCTACAGTTCCCCCTTTTTTGTTTTGCAGCAAAACGGGCAAGAACAGAGGTCTGATCTCTGATGATAGAAACAGGGACATTGTACTACCCCTCCTCAGGCTTCATGTCTCCCAGGGAAGGCCAGACAAGTCTGATGCCTTTTCCACAGAGACAGGTTCTGGGGCATCAACCTGTATGCAATCAGACATGCTCTTTTTGAGGTTGCTAGCTGCAGGCGGCACACCTCAAGTGCAGTGCTAAGCCTCGCATCCCGAACGCCATGAACCCATAACCCAGAGGTCAATGGACAGTTATTTCTACATGACAGCAAGCCATGCCTGGGGGGACTGCCCTGCCTCAATGGTTGTAAATGCCTGAACCACCATGGCTGCATTCTGCTTCTTACACAAACACCAGAGACCAGTGAAACAGACAATCAGCAATAGGGCTAAAAGAGCACCCATGCCCGCCCACTCTTTCAGATGATTCACGGCAGAGGCGATCCAAGATGATAATCCATCAGCCAGCCCTGCATCCACCCTTGTAGCCAATCTCAGCTGATTCATGAGATCCTGTAAGATACTGAGACAACTGTTGAGAGAGATTAGCAGCCTGAGTAATATTTTGATATTGTATGAAAGTCACACACAATCCAGGATATTTCCACTCACAGCCTACTTGTGCTAGCTGCCAGACAGTATCTATTTGTTCTTACTCAGCTGCATCACGGCAGCTGCTAGTCCTGCATTGGTTAAAGGCCCTCCTAGCTCTCTACACACCTTCATCCAAGCCTCTAGTCCCTTGTTTTTATATGGAGTAATGGCGGCTCGACATTCCTTAGTGTACTGCCCATACACTAGTTGTTTTATCAATGGCATGGCCATGTCTGGGTCACCAAAAATTCTCCCTGCAGCCTCCACTAATCTAGCCACAAAGTTAGAAAATGGCTCCATGAGGCCCTGTAAAATTTTTGTAAGTTTCCCGCTTACCTCCCCTTTATTAGGCAAGGACTTCTATGCCTTGATAGCAATCTGATTCACCTGCTCAAAGACTTGCAATGGGTAACCAGTCTGTTGATTAGCAAAGCAACCTTGCCCCAAAAACATATCCCTATCCCAGGCTTGATTCCCAGCTGCGCAATTAGTGTCTGCCTGTTCATTAGCAAATTAAAGTGAAAGAGGCTGTGATCCCGTAAATATGGACGGACTCAGCCAAGGACTTTATAACCTTAAAATCCAAGGGCTCATGATAACGCTGACCCTGTGCATCTTGAAAAACTGGACAAGCAAGTGATAATTCAGTTCTAACTGTCCACCACACTTCAGGGCAAAAGGACCTTCCAGAAGCGCCGTCCTCTACAGGGTTATAAGGAGGAGGAGCAGATGGAGGGTTGATAGTGGGCCCCATATCTAGCGGAGCTCTTTTCCTTTTCTGTTTTTCTTTCACAGTACTCTTTTCTAATTCCTTAATTAGGGTTTCCAACTCTTCAGCTGTATCTGACCACTCCATGTCTGTACTTTCCTTTTCTGACTTTACCAAATGCTCCTCTTTTATCTGCTCTAACGCTGCCAGTCCTTCCTCTATTGCTTTACGGCACCTTTGATCTTCTAGACACCCCCTGATTAGCTTCCATACTGGTCTAACACTACTCTTAAGCATCCCCTGCTCTCATGCAAAATCTAAATCTTTTCTGAGTTTATCCCAGCAAGCCACTGTGCCGGACACTGCAAACCAGGGAGCTGCAGTATCACACTCACTGAGAAACCTCTCTAAAGTACTTTTCTTAAGTTTCAGATTTTTTGAAGATAGTAGCTCCTGAAGAGCCAAAAAAAAAATGGGTGCGATGAAGAAGCGCCCATAGTTACTTTCACTTCTACTTAGTTCACTTTACTGCGAAACTTTATTGCTCCTCTCTGGAGTCTTTATAGCCTCTACTTCCGAGGACTTTCCTTAGTTCACTTCACCTCGAAACCTTATTGCTCCAACCCGGAGTCTTTATAGCCTCTACTTCCGAGGACCTTATTGTCCCTTCTTACCTGAGAACTTACCAGCCAGCTGCCCTGACTGCAGAAAGTTCTGAGCCCTGTTTGATTTCCCCGTACAAGCCACCGTTTTGTCGTGACCTCCTCGACCAGCAAGGAAGACACAACCCGAGGGCTCTTCTTAAAGCAGTTTATTCAGGAACCTTGAACATTCTTCTTCTGACTTCTTACTTCTGACTTCTGACTGACTGACTGACTGACTGACTTTTCTGACTGACTGTTCTGACTGACTGACTCCTCAGGCACCACCCTTAGCCCTTAAATGCTCCATCCTGAGCCTATCTCAGTAGGCCACGTGGTGCATGCAGATAGGTTGCCAAAGGCAGAAGCAAGCCAGGCAAACAAGCACAGCCAAATAAGGAGTTGTTTATCACTCTAGTGCTCCAACAAGGAGCGGAAACCAGCACCATCTTAGGGTGCAGTCCAGACAGCTCTCTACAAAACTGGGGACTGAAATCAATAAAATAGAAACAAAGAGAACAATACAAAAGAGTCAATGAAACAAAGAGTTGTTTTTTTTTTTGAGAAAAATCAATAAGATAGACAAGCCCTTAGCCAAACTAACTAAAAGACACAAATAGAATATTCAAGTTAATAAAACCAGAAACAAAAATGGGGATGTAACAACAGACAGAGGAAATCCAGAGAATCATATAGATATAATTGTAACTTTATTTTTTTCAAATCCTATTTTTAGTGATGGTTCTTAAATGCTTTAACCTTCCTTGTAATCCACTACCCACCAGAGGTAGTGGGAAAGAAAAGATACAGGGGAAGTGAACCTTTTTAGAAAGGTTCTTTGGAGCAACTCCTATCTGTGTTGTCTGGAAATCAATAATTCAGTTCACAGGTTATTAGGCAGTGGCAGTTAAATCTACTCAAAAACACACTTCACGGATATAACAGAAATTCAATTTGGTAGAGTTGAGTTAGCAACAGTGATGACACAACCTAGCAGAGACAGCCAAGCCTCCGCCTTGGCTTCAGTCATCAGGAGAGACCAACAGGAATGCCAGGAGAAGTTCTCAGCTGTGCCTCTCCCAGGGAAGTGAAGATGAGAGACCCACAAGTGCCACACAGCTAGCTGTACCAGCAAGCCAAGCTCTGTGGAGTCCTATTTCTACTCCAAACATTACATGTCTACCATGTGCCTTGCCTCAGAATGTGCATCCAATCAGTTCAAGTCCACAGAAGCAGCGAGAAACTGCCGCACACTACCAGAAAGTTCTTGGTTTTTGGTTTTTGGTTTTTTGGGGTTTTTTTGTTTGTTTGTTTTTGGTCTGTTTCTCTCTATGGAGTCTCAACAAATACAGCTCAACCACACAATGTAAGGTAGACCAATACATGCGTGTTGTTAGCAAACAATCCTTCATCGTATGTCCTTTCACGTGCTTGCTTTAGCAGAACATCCTCTCTCCTGCGTCTGTGTCATTGAAACGTTCCTTCATTCCTTAAGGAAGTCTGTCTTAGTCTTCTACACCTGTGTCCTCTTGAAACATTCATTCATGTGTTTGCCCCAGCAAAACACCATCCAACCAACTTTCGAAGGAACCCTTAAGTTTCCATTTTACATAATTTAAAAACTTATCTAATTGACACATTGAGGTGGGAATAGAGAGGGCCTGAGCCTAGTCAGAATCTGGAATTTTTACCTAAAAACTCCATTTACAACTTTGATGAGCAAAACCAAGAGAAAAGAGGTCTTTTCTAAGTGTCAGCCATTTGCACAAATTGTCTCCAGATAGAGGAAAGAGATAATATGGCCTCAGTCTGCCACGTGAATCAGGGATTTTTCTTGTCTTTCCCCTTCTGAGGGTACAACTTTGGTGAAGCAGTGATGCATGTGTTTGAATTTGATAGGCTCTGCTCCTTACTGAGATCCCACTATAGCTCAGCAGTCGGAGACCGTACATTTGGGAAACTCAGACCAAGCTTAGTGGCACTACACGCCAAAACCTGACAAGCTAAACACTGGGAGATAGTGACAAGGAAACTGTGAAGTAGTATTCAGCGGATTGAAGATTTGGTGAGAACCAAAGATACACTGGAACCTTCACACAGACTTCAGTAGCTGGCAGGAACAGAGCCAGCAGTCTCAACTGGAGACCAGAAGAAATTTGCAGGGGCATAACTGAACCAGAGACTCCCTGTGGAGCACTGCAAATGGTATTGTAGTCAAAAAGCCAACTCATGGGAGGCAGTGTGACAGCCTGTTCGCAGAAGACCTCCCAGTCCTGGGGAAGGAGCATGAGAGAGTTCGAACGAAAGCCAATAGTCAGGCCAGTGAGATTTCATATCCTCTACCTACATCCAGGCTTCTCTCACTCCTTCTATACGCATCTGTGTTTAATACACAAGATCATTTTACCAGGCTTTGTCGACCATGCTGTGTTCTTGTACTTACTTTTCATCCCCGACACTTTTCCTAATATTACTTTGGCTTTTTCTTCTTCCAAATATCACAATGTAGCCTGGTTTCAGGATCCCTGGACCTCAGCCTCCTGACACATGGGACTTCTCTGGCATCTGATAGCATATCTTTACCCTTTCTCTTCAGTCTACTTTTAGCCAAAATCCCCTTATCTCCACCCCCCCCCATACATACACATACACACACACTGGTTTTGTCCCTTGGAGTTCCCCCTCTAATGTATATTTCCCCCACACACTATATTCTATCTATCAGTCTATTATCACCCACCCATCATACTTTTCTTTCTTCCTTCTCCCTTTTACACCTTCTGTATATTGATACATACCTATACCTCATACATTGTTCACAGTGTACTTTTAATCCCTTAGTACCATGTAAAATGATTATCACTTAAGGGGAGATTGATATACAATTAATTTTTACTTACTTTGTGGGGATCTGAACTCTTTTTCAGGGAAGAGCTGTGGATACAAACTGGTGCCTGAATAATAGTCTTACAGAGGAGCAAAACACCACCAATTAAAAAGTCTCAGCCCTACTACACTCTAGTTCCTTTGAACATTGCAAACACCCAACTGAACAAAGAAATGTGACCTAATAATATTTATATTTCAGAATGATACAACCCCTGATATAGGAACATAATAGAGTGATTAACTTAACAGACTCTAAGAACATTGACTCCAAACCCTACAGAATTCATGTTCTTTTCAGAAGCCCATTGACAGACTCCAAAATAAGTTATGGGTTCTGACACAAAGCAATTCTTAACAAATACAGGAAAACTGAACTAATTTTTTATCTACCTGACCAAAGCTGATGAATGATGCTTTCAGCAAAGAGGCACAATACAAAATTAATATACAAAACCAAGTGGCCTTCCTATGTCCCAAGGATAAACAGCTAAGAAAGAAATCAAGGAAACAATCCCATTCAACATAGCCTCAAATAACTTTTAATAAATCTGAACAAGGATGTAGAAAATTTCTACAATATAAACTTTAATGCACCAAAGAAGGAAATTACTGCCATAATTCTGATAGGCCTGCCTTTATATGTTACTTGCCTTTTTTTCCCTTACTGCTTTTAAAATTCTTTCTTTGTTTAGTGCATTTAGTGTTTTTATTATTATGTGACAGGAGGAATTTCTTTTCTGGTCCAGTCTATTTGGAGTTCTGTAGACTTCTTGTATGTTCATGGGCATCTCTTTCTTTAGGTTAGGGAAGTTTTCTTCTATAATTTTGTTAAAGATATTTACTGGCCCATTACATTGGGAGTCTTCACTCTCTTCTATACCTATTATCCTTAGGTTTGGTCTTCTCATTGCGTCCTGGATTTCCTGGATGTTTTGGGTTAGGAGCTTTTTGCTTTTTGCATTTTCTTTGACTGTTGTGTCAATGTATTCTATAGTGTCTTCTGCCCTGAGATCCTCTCTTCTATCTCTTGTATTCTGTTGGTGATGCTTGCATCTATGACTCCTGATTTCGTTCCTAGGTTTTGTATCTCCAGGGTTGTCTCTCTTTCTGATTTCTTTATTGTTTCTGTTTCCATTTTTAGATTCTGGATGGTTTTGCTCATTTCCTTCACCTGTTTGATTGTGTTTTCCTGTAGTTCTTTAAGGGATTTTTGGGTTTCCTCTTTAAGAGCTTCCAGCTCTTTTACCTGTGTTCTCGTGTATTTCTTCTTCTTTTTTTTTCTTGGTGTAAAATTATTACATATAGCACTTTTACTGTTCTTTTTTTAAATTTTTTCTTGGTATTTCTTTTTTATTATTATTTTTATCAGGTATTTTCTTTATTTACATGTCAATTTCTCCTTTCCCAGTTTCCCCTCCAAAAAACAAACAAACAAACAAAAACAACAAGAACAAACTTCTGTTGCCTCCCCCCTCCCCATGCCTACCACCCCACCCTCTCCCACTTATTGGCCCTGGCATTCCCCTACACTGGGGCACAGAACCTTCACAGGGCCGAGGACCTTTACTCCTATTGATGATCAGCTTTGCAATCCTCTACTATACACATGCTGCCAAAACAATCAGTCCCACCATGTATAGTCCTTGGTTGGCAGTTGGGTCCCTGGGAGCTCTGAGGGTACTAGTTAGTTCATATTGTTGTTCGTCCTAAGGGGCTGCAAACCCTTCAGCTCCATAGAATCTTTCTCTAACTCCTTCATTGGGGACCGTGTACTCAGTTCAATGGATGGCTGTGAGCCTCTACATCTCTATTAGTCAGGTACTGTCAGAGTCTCTCAAGAGATAGCTATATTTAGACTGGCTTGTCCTTCCTTCAGTCTCTGCTCCATAGTTAATCTCTGCAACTCCTTCCATGGGTATTTGATTCCCCCTTTTAAGAAGGAATGAAATGTCCACCTTTTGGTCTTCCTTCTTCTTAAGTTTCTTGTGGTTTGTGAGTTGTTCTTCCTGTATTCTGAACTTCTGGGCTAATAACTACTTATCAGAGAGTGCATACGATGTGTGTTCTTTTGTGATTGGGTTACCTCACTCAGGATGATACTCTCCAGATCCATCCATTTCCCTAAGAATTTCATAAATTCATTGTTTTTAATAGCTGAGTAGTACTCCATTGTGTAGATGTACCACACTTTCTGTATCCATTCCTCTGTTGAGGGACATCTGGGTTGTTTCCAGTTTTTGGCTATTATAAATAAGGCTGCTAAGAAAATGATGGAGAATGTGTCCTTATTACATGTTGGAGCATCTTCTGGGTATATGCCTAGGAGTGGTACAGCTGGCTCCTCTGGTAGAACTATGTCCAATTTCCGGAGGAACCGCCACACTGATTTCCAGAGTGGTTGTACCAGTTTGCAATCCCACCAGCAATGAAGGAGTGTTCCTCTTTCTCCACAACCTCTCCAGCATTTGCTATCACCTGAGTCTTTTATCCTAGCCAATCTGACTGGTGTGAGGTGGAATCTCAGAGTTGTTTTGATTTGCATTTCCCTGATGACTAAGGATGTTGAACATGTCTTTAGGTGCTTCTCAGCCATTTGGTGTTCATCAGTTGAGAATTCTTTGTTTAGCTCTGTACCCCATTTTTTAATAGGGTTATTTGGTTCTCTGGAGTCTAACTTCTTGAGTTCTTTGTATACATTGGATATTAACCCTCGATCAGATATAGGGTTGGTAAAGATCTTTTCCCAATTCGTTGGTTGCCGTTCTGTCCTATTGACAGTGTCTTTTGCCTTACAGAAGTTTTGCAACTTTATGAGGTCCCATTTGTCAATTCTTGATCTTAGAGCACATGCTATTGGCATTCTCTTCAGGAAATTTTCCCCTGTGCCTATTTGCTCGAGGTTCTTCCCCCACTTTATTTTCTATTAATTTCAATGTATCTAGTTTGATGTGGAGGTCCCTGATCCACTTGGACTTGAGCTTTGTACAA
>JADRCD010182439.1:0-13081 GCA_019843815.1 Montemys delectorum
GGGAAGGAGGGGGAGGCTCTCCTTCAGGCAAGCCCCCAGCCGCAGAGCTGGGAGGTCTCCTTTTGGCTTCCATTTCTGCAAACCCCTCCCCCCACTTCCCACCCACTTTCCTAAGGGGCACTGGGGCCTTCAAGGCCTGGCAGCTGGGTCTCCAATCGCCCTTACTCCCTCCCCACTGGTACACCCCAGCTTCTTTACATCTTACCTTCCTAACCACTGCCAGGGCCCTGGCCAGGCCTCCTCTTCTCTGGTCTGGTCTCTGCCAGGGACTGTTTCCAAGAAGCCAGATCCTCCTACCTGGAGGAGCCTTTCTGGAGAGAGATTCAAATCAGTTTTTCTCCAGCTGAAGAATCTTCAGTGGCTCCCCATACCCTCTTCAGACAGTCTTGAGCTCTGCTACCAGTGCGAGGCACCATCTGACCACTGGCCCCATTCCCAGCCTCCCCAGGCTCAACCAGAACACCGGTCCAATGCTAAATCTCGCAGGCTCCCTTGGGCCTTTGCTCTGCAGCTTTCTTCTGGGAACCTTTCCCCACTGCACTAGGGACTCTTCTGAGACTGGGAGGTATTACCAGGTGTTTTCCTTCCAACCAGCCCATAGTGGGCTGTGTTTGTGTAAAATAAAATAAAAATGAGCTGCTAGAGCAAAAAGTGAATTTAGTACAATGATGCTCACCCACCTGAGACCAGTATAGCAGTTTCCTGTGGCCTTAACCCTTCCCTCTCCACAGGAGCCAGCAATCACACTCAGAGATGTTTAACCAGAGGAAGGAAGCAAAGCTGATGAAATGTGTGTGTGTTTGGTGTCTTCATAATTGTTCACACTGTAAAGGACTTACATAGCCTTCATGGTGGGCAGGTACATGGTGCTGTCTCTACACACACTGTCTTAGCATGCCATGGCAAGAATTATAGACATGCACAATGTCAACATGTCTCCAGTGCACTGTACCAAGTGAAAGAGCCCAGCAAAGCCCCGGGTCCACCTCAGGGGGCCCTCCCCTCTCCTCCCACCTCTTAGGGCAGCGCACTGGGCCTTTCGCTCTTGCTCACCCAGCATCCCTAATCCAAAAATCTGAAGTCTGAAGTGCTCCCAAGTGGGGAAATGTTCACACCTGACTTCATGTGATGTCTCACAGACAAAAGGCAGGTATGCCAAAAACATTCTGTGAAATTGCTTCATAATCTTCCCAAAGCTCCAAAGTATTTGGTCCAAAGCATTTCAGATAAAAGATGCTTAGCTTGTACGATGTCAGGGCTGAGGGTGGGACAGAAACAGGTTGGTGGAGACAAGATGCAAAGTTGGGACTAGTGACTCGTGGTAGGAAGCAAGAAGGATGTTTAGTGGGTGATAAGTACCCGAGTGTGGATTTACTAGGGGCTGCATGACACCCGACCTTTAAACGCTAGCTCTCTCCTGTCCTCTCCCTAGGTCAACGCTATTCTACTTCTGTCTATGATGTGACCATTGTAGGTTTCTTACCTGACTGAAGCCATGCCATGCCAACCCTTTCATGGCCAAATTCTTTCATTTAACGAAGTGCTTTCAAAGGGCATACATAAGACTAACATGGCTTCACTCTTTCCCAAGGCTAAATGCTATTCCCCAGTCACACTGTGTGTATCCTGTCTGTCTATACTGGGACATCTGGATGGTTTCTACATCGTGGATGCTGCTGTGAACATTGGTGACAAACACAGCCCTGCTTCTTTAAAAACCAAGCAACAAAAAAGTCACCTGTCAATTTGCTAAGCATTTACTCTCAGTTTCATTATCCATCTCTCTGGAGTGGCACAGCAGGCTCTGTCTCCACCTTCCCTGAACCTATACAATAGATTTCCTCTCCTTTTCAGGCATCCTCCCCAAGCCTTGGGCTGTGTCACATCTGCTTAAGTAGCCTGTTTAGAACGCATCACTCCCAAACAGGAAGAGTTGGGGATGATGTTTATCTGTAGCACTGGGTTGGGTGAGGCCAGAGAAGATGCACAGCTCAGGGCAAGTCTCTCACAGCTGATGAACCAGACAGGGTGAGGGGCCTGAACGCCCCCCAGCTGGTTCCAGGGCCATGGTCTCTGCTGTGCAAAAATAATAGCCCCTGTGTCCTCTGGAGTGAGGGCAGGAGTCAGAGCTTGCCCCCTCTGCTGTCTTAGGCTCCTCAGAGTTCTTTTGGCTCATACAGATGTCCACCCCCACTTCAAAGCCAGAGACATTCATTCAGCCAAGAATAACCAATTTCTGTCTGCATGTGCCAACTCCTGAGCTGGATACACAGATGGACCGTAATGATCAAGACCAGAAGTTTATGTTCCTATGTTCACATGAATGCACGTGTATGCCACATATATGTTACTTGGGCATGGAGGGCTCACTGTATGTGTGGTACCCTGAAAGGTAGCCTGCTTCCCAGTTGAGCTAAAGCTAGAAACCCCAGAGACCCTGAAGGGACGGGAGCCTCTATTCTCCCTTAGAAGGCCTCTCAGTGCTCCCAGACTCTCCTTCTGGGACAAGCTGGAGCTCCCCGCCCCCGGCCCCCAGCCCTGGGCTAGATTTAGCTTTTGGGCCCCCACTCCATTCTCAGTTCTTTGGTGGCTTCCAGCAGTGCCTAGATGTCCAAGGGCCTGAGAACCAGAGGGCCCCAGCCTCATCACAGGCCCAAGAACTCCTGAACCAGCTCAGCTGTCCAGCACCTCAGATTGGCCCTGTGGGGTAAGTCCGGTCACTCCCCCACATCCTGCTTCCCCAGTGGCCTTGCATTGTGATGGAGCAGACGCAGGACCCCATGACCCTGCGTGTGTGTGTGTGTGTGTGTGTGTGTGTGTGTGTGTATGTTTCAGATTTTTTTAAAAATCAAGTTTTGATTTACAAATAATCTCATTCAAACATCAGGGGTTTAAAGTGCAACCCCCCCCCCTCGACACACACACATGCACGATTAATTAAATGCTGAATTAAAGTCATGGTTTCACATATGTTTATACTTAAACATACAAGCGTATACACTCTGCCCCAGGCTGGACCATAAACACGTGTTTAGAAACACACATGAATGGCTGCAACAAGCAGTCATTGCCAACATTTGTGACATGTTTCCCATGATTCCTGCCCACTCCATTCTAAGTTCTTTTTGTTGCTTTTTGTTTTTCAAGACAGAGTTTCTTTGTGTAGCCCTGGCTGTCCTGAAACTCACTCTGTAGACCAGGCTGGTCTCAAACTCAGAGATCCACCTGCCTGCCGAGTGCTGGGATTAAAGGCGTGCTGCCTGACTCTAAGTTATCACACACGCACACTTAGGATAGGTGTTTAATTTCCAGTCTTATTATACAGACAAGGAAAACTAGTTTTACAGAAGTGACCTACCCCAGGTCTCAGAGTAAGGAAGTGGCTGAGCTGGGACTTAAACTTCCACAGGTGCAAGTCTAGTTTCAAAGTGTATCTTTACTAATGCACAGTCAGATCCATCGTGTGCTCGCGAGTTTACACACAGCTCACATGTACCAACACATACAGGCACACATCTGCATGCAGATGCACATTCAGATGGTAGCGTATACCCTGATATATGACGCTTAAACACCTAGACATAACAGTGGGCTCCCAGTGTCAGCTTTGTGCAGTTGGGCACACTGGACTTACCGACACACACGAAGTGTATGGAGTTACATTTTTATCCCCATCTGGGTCCTGACACAGACTAGCCCAGTTGTCAGGTAAGAGCGTGGGGGTGGGACAGTTTTGTGCTAAGCTCTGCCAGCTGGTGGCTCAGCTCCTCCAGGGACAGGCTGATGCCTCCTACCCCCACCCAATGAGTAAGCAGAGCCACCCTTGGGGCCAGCATCACAAAGCCCCACACCTGGGCCCCTCCCAAGAGAGACTGAGCTCTGGGAACCTCCAGGTGGCTGCCTTTGTGGAGCTCCCCAGCTGCAGCCTTCAAGTAGCTCCCTAACCACAGGTGTGGCTGAGGAAGATAAATCATACCCCACTTCAGTTTCCATCTATCCCCACAAGACATCTGCCCCTCTGCGCACAGAGAGCATGGAGCAGGATTACCTTCCCAACCATCGAGCTGACAGTGCCTCAGGCTCCTTGGTTGAGCAGGCTCCAGTCAGGGAAGCAATTCAGGTGCCAGAGGCAATAGTGCAGAGCCCTAGGGGTGAAGAAACACTATCCATGGGACTTTCAGTTGAATACAAAAGACGGCAGAGTGACCAAAGCCCCTGTTGAGGGGTGCTTTCTGCCATCCAGATGAGATCTTCCTGGGCGGCAGGGTGAGCTTAGGACCCAGAGAATACAGAGATTCAGTACTCATGTGGACAGATACACGCACCTAAGAATTCAGGAAGTACCATTTATTGGAACCTAACCTGCGCTTTATGGCTGCAACTAGTGTGATCCTCAACTCTAGGGCATAGAGAGGATGCTGCACAGGCCCTCTGCTCAGCTCCCAGTTCAAGCCTCTGAATCATTGGTGCTTTGCAAAGGCCTGAGCATAGGACCTGATGGAAGAATTCATCCTAATTTGCTTTCTATTGCTGTGATAAAACACCACAGCCGAAAGTAACTTTGGTGTGGGGGTGGGGTAAGTGCCATGGATCACAATCCAGGATGGAGGAAAATCAAGGCAAGAATTCAAGGAAGGGATTAAAGGAGTGCCTATAGGAAAATGCTAGTTAATGGCTTGCTCCTCGTGGCTTGCTAAGCCTGCTTTCTTTTCTTTTTCTTTTTCTTTTTCTTTTTTTTCTTTTCTTTTCTTTTTTTTTTTTTTTTTTTTTTTAAGCAGGGGAGCAGGAATTTAATCAAACAAGCCAAATCTTCCATGTCATCATTCAACTCCTTCTTGTCCACAGCAGGCAGAACAAGCCAGCCTGCTTTCTTATACAATCCAGGACCACCTACCTAGCTGCCCAGGAGTGGCAACACCCACAGTGAGCCTGGCCTTCTCACAACAATCATCAGTCAAGAAAATGGCCTACAGACTTGCTCACAGGCCAATCTAGAGGCATTTTCTCAACTGAGGTTCCCTCTTCCCAGATGATCCAGACTTGAGTCAAGTTGACAAAAACAAACAAACAAACAAGCAACAAAAAACCAAAAACAAACAAAAACACCAAACAAACAAACAAACAAACAAAAAGTACTAGCTAGCACAGTTAGGCATGACACTGACAGGTTTCAGCTCTGTTCTCAGCTCTGTGACCTGGGATAAGTTCCCTTCCATGAGTATCAGTTAGGAAAGGGACAACACAGCTACCTCAGGGGAGTCCCTGACAAGGTTGTGATGTAGATTGTGTGAGGAAGTGTCTAGAAATGGTCAAGTGCCATATCTGGGTCTAAGTCAAGACTTCAAAAATGGGTGAGTATGGCTGGACTTAGCACAGTTAGTTGAGAGCTTGTCTAGCTTGCACTAAGCCCCGGGCTCTACCTCACAGCACTGCATAAACCAGCTACAGTGATGCACATCTGTAATCCCAGCACTTGGAGGAATGGAGGCAGGAAGATCAGGAGGCAGGAAGATCCTTAGGTACATAGTGAGCTCAAGGCCATCCTATGCTACAGGAGAAAAAAAAGTTGGATTTTGTTTTATTTTATTTTATTTTTTAATTTTTTTAATCCCCATTTTTTCTGTGGAAATGAATCTAGACTTCAAGGATTTTCTATGTCAGTCCTGAACTTATCTCTTCAGCCTCATCTTGCCTGCAGTGGGTGGTGCCCTTGGCTGCATATCTCAAGGAGCAGATGGTATGAGACATCCATTGGGAAGCCCACTGGGGAGGAGCTGAGCCTGTGAAGCCTCTGAGGTAGTTCTGGATGGGCCAGAGATGCTGGATGGGCTCTTTCTGTCCATCTATCTGTCCAGACAGCCTATGTACTCTGCTTCCCCAACCACAGTGCTGCTCAAAGCTAGAAGTGTAATTTGGGGACCCTGCTCACAGCACTAATATCTTTCAAGCCAGCTCCTCACTCGATGTGGTAATACTCCAGTATTACCTATGCTTGTGACAGTTTTGGAGAGGTTCAGTATGGTCTTCCCACCCAGGAAGAGAGGAGGATAGGAGGTCCTTGGGGACATGTGGAAGAAACATGGAAGGAGGACTAAATCACTACCCAGGTAATCATAGATTCACATTCCATCTCAATCTAGGGGGAGGCGGGGAGGGGTGTAAACAAGATGTTCTCCACTACCTATCTTTGCATCTGTAAAATGGAAAGACTTAGCCAGACAGTTGTAGCACACACCTTAATTCCAGAGCTCATGAAGAGGAGAAAGGTGGATTTCTTGAGTTCAAGGCCAGTCTGGTCTATAGAATGAGTTCCAGGATAGCCAGGACTACACAGCCTCAGAAAACAAACAAACAGACAAAACAAAACAAAAAATGAGTGGAGGAAGAGAATTATTCCCTTAGCATATGCCTACTGGATGAGATGATATACCTGCACACAGGACTGGTGTCAACAGGCCCCAGACATATTCGACCTGAGCAGGAATATGCCAGCTCTATACCTAGCACCCAGGACAGCTCCCCAACCACAGCTGTTTGGCTGCTGTCCGTGGTTCTGACTCATAGTCATTTCCCTTTGAGTGCTTGCCTAGCACACATTAAATCCTGGATTTGATACCTAGTAAACCAGATACAGTAAGTGCTTGTTTGTAACCCAAGATCTTGACACAAGACAGGAGAATCCGAAATTCAAAGCCATCCTCAGCTACATAGCAAATTAGAGGTCAACCAGGTGACAGAAAACCGGTCTTTAAGGAAAAAAAAAAAATCCACTTTCTCTTATTCTCTAAGTTCAGAATCTTGGTGACTTGGTGACATTCTGAGATCGATGGGGGTGAGCTCAGAGCATTTAAAACATTTGTTAACAGGCGTAAAGTGCAATTGAAGGATGAAAGCTGCGGGTCCCCATGGTATGTTGACATGCTGTTCTTTCTCTGCACCACCACTCTCATTCCCACTGAGTGTCATTTGTAATGGTTCAAGAACTTCAGTGTGGCACACAGACTTACAATAAAATAAAGAAAAGGACAAACCGCGATAGAGTTTACTAACCACCAACAGATACATTGTAACTAACCACCAATACATTGTACCCTCCCATTCCTTCAGTCTCAAGCAAAACCCAAAAGCCCCAAACCCCAAGCATTTTCAACAGCACCTCAAAAACTATTGTCTCCTGTTTTTTTCCATCCTTCCAGTTTCTTCATTTCTGGTCATATGTAAGTAGAATGGCTAGTGTTACCAAACCCTCAGTTTCTACTCATTCAACTGGGCAAGGACCAAGTTAAAGCCACAGTGAGTCCCAGCATGCCTTCTAGCAGGAATTCAGGTACACAGGTTACAGAAAGAAAGCATCTGACTTAACTTTGAATCCTACACATCACCCATCAGCTCTGAGGTTCGACAGCTTCTCTGATCCGGAGTTTCCTTACCTAGGAATGGAGCAATGGCTTCTTCTCTGAGTTTGGTTCTCAGCACCCATGACAGGTGGCTCATCTCCACCCGTAACTCTGGCTTCATGGGATCTGACACTCCCTTCTGGCCTCCAGGACATCTGCGCTCAACACACACACACACACACACACACACACACACCACACAAACAAAGAGAGAGGAATAAAAAGGTTTAAATCTGAGTTTTCTTACCTATAGAGGCTAATATTTCCTACCTATACAGGTTTACTGGTAGGACCCAAAGTGAAGTTGCTTCTGATATGTGTAGCAATGTCTCAAAAGTGTTCCATAAAGTGTCAACATCATTGCCATAGTCATCATTATCATCATTGTCATTATTTTAGACATCCAAGTCTCTCTAGGGAGACATGAATTCCTATTAAATCAGTTCTATCCTCCTCAATATTGGAGTTCTCCTGGAGGGTCTGGCCTCCCTCCATTTCCATGGGCTGTTGCACTGCCCCCAAACACCAGTTCCCTCTATCTCTTTTCAGTGTAACAATCTCCCCAACCCCTTACTTGTTAATTCCTATGTGGTTCAAGTCCACCTCTTCAGAATCTTCAGTGAGGAAGACAGTTAATTGAGACAGTCAGATCTCATTGGAATCCCAAGTTGGTCTTCAGTTTCCATGTTTCCTTCTGCAAGACACCAGATCTCTCTAACCTCCTTTCTTTTTCTGTAAAATGGCAATGATAAATCCAACCCCCTTATGAGAATGTCACAGAGAGCAACAGAGAAACTACCCAGAGATCTTGGACGAATGTTCTCAGTACCCAACACTTGCCAGTCGGAGTTGTCCCGTTTCTGCCATCCCTCCCTTGGGTTGTCCTATTTCCTTTCCGAATTGTGTGAGCATAGAGCATTATACCCAAACCTACTACCCCTTCTTTGCAAGCAGACTATACTGGTGCATGGGGAACCCATTTGATGCACTCCCATCTGTTGGGAAGACATGCATGCAATGTGTCCTGAAAAACCCAAGGCCTACTGTCTAGGACAGTTTAATCTCTTGACTTGAGTTGAGATCTTTGATGGAATATTCAAAAGCCCTTATTGTGGGGATGATGATGATGATGATGATGATGATGATGATGATGATGTGTGTGTGCGTGTGTGTGTGTGTGTGTGTACGCATGTGTGTGTATGTAAGAGTATGTGTATGCACAAGATGGGACAAAATGAGTCACATTATTGTGGCTTTGTGAAAGTATACCTACAATAGTGTAGTTAAGGACATGTGTGAATGTGTGTGTGTGTGTGTGTGTGTGTGTGTGTGTGTGTGTGTATTATATGTCTGTGTACAGCTACTGAACAGGATGGTAGCCCAGGAGCTAACAACAGGCTTGGAGGGTCTCCAGCAACTCACAAATTGCTGATTGTTGGCACTTGCCACTTTGTGCAATGTCTCCCACCCATCCATAGTCATGCTTTGGTGGTTCACAGTCCTGCTTCCTTGGGGATTCCTCATCTGAATTAGGCAGGGTATTATGAACAGGCCGCCAGACCTACCAATCGAACTGGGTGATGAGTTCTTAAGAAAGTTTTCCAATATATTTTATGAGTACTGAGTTGAGCACACTTGCTCACAGTGAGTACTTAATTGCCAATGACTCGTATCTTTTCATTGAAGCTGCCCTTGAGGACCCACATTTTGACAATGCAAGATTAGTCATTAATTCCCATTAATTTGAAAGCAATACAACTTTTTTTTCAATGTCCCATAATTCAGACTTATCACCAATTCACAAACACACTCCCATTAATCCAAATCAGGAAAGTTCTATTATTTAACAGCAATATATACTATGCTCAGGGGAAATAATTGCAAGGTCACTATTTACAATTCAACAATAATAACATGACATCATAAAGATCCCTTTATCAGAACAGAGTGGAGTGGACCCTAGGACCTTTTGCACGTGTCCACAACTCCAGAGTGGGTTTTTATCCAAAGCCCTGTTGTCTCATATGATTCCTGTAGCAGAATAGGGTGCTGATTGCCATTGGCCAAAGGGATGGTCACAGAGGTGAGATGACAGCAAGCAACGTTCACAGAGAGAACTAGAAAAAGCAGACAATTAAATCCAAAGGACATAATTGAGGTTTGTCTCAATGTATGTACAATACCTACATACTTGTGCTTGGTTTGATCCTCAGAACAGCAAATAAACAAAAGAAAAGAACCACGGGGTGGGGTCTCTCTTTATAGTCTTGGTTTCCCAAAAGGCTGGACACAAGTGTCACCCTTGGCTGTGGAAACAGGAAAGGTTCTCAACTACCATGGGGTATTGTTTTAGAGATAGTAGGGACCAGGCCAGGAGACTGCTTAACAACCTGTTTCTTTCCTGCTTCCATCTGTCCTCAGACACAGCCTCCAGGCTTGGTGTTGGGAGACATTCAGGCTTTGTCTACAGTCTACTACCTTGTAGTCTAAGGAAAGAAAGTGGAGTCATAATACATTTATCCTGACCATACTGATTTGTGGGGTAGCGAACAGCACAAGGGGTTGTGTGAGCCATGAAAATGGTAGTTGATAAAGTGCTTGGGGTAGGTATCAGGAATGGGGGTGTTCATATTGCGAGAAGTCAGCTAGACCAGGTATTGTAGGCTGAACTGTGTCCTCCCAAGCTCCATGTGTCTAAGCCCTATCTCTGTTATTCTGGAATGTGGCTATTTGGAGATAGGGCCTCTAAAATGTAATTAGTTAAAAATGAGATCATTTTAGTGATGCCAACCACTCCAATGTCTTTATAAAAAAATATTTTAATATAAGTATTTGTAGAGTGAAACGACACAGGCAGCAATGACCATCTGTGAGCCCGAGAAGAAACCAGGACAGTTCTTCCCTCAAGGGAATTGTCCTGCTGACAACTTGATCTTGGAGGTCCACGCTTCAGGATGATGTGGAGACAAAGCTGTGGTTTGAGCCATCTTTATGATGCTGCATTTGCTGAATAGTTTAATGTCAATCTGACACAAGTTATGATCACTGAAGAGGAGGAGAAAATGCCTCTATAAGATCAGGCTGTAGGCAAGCCTGGAGGACATTTTCTTAATTAGTGGTTGATGGGGAAGGGTCCAGCCCAGTGTGGGTAAAGCCACTGCTGGGCTGGTGGTCCTGGGCTCTATAAGAAAGCAGCCTGAGGGGCTGGTGAGATGGCTCAGTGGTTAAGAGCACTGACTGCTCTCCCAAAGGTCCTGAGTTCAAATCCCAGCAACCACATGGTGGCTCACAACCATCCGTAAAGAGATCTGACGCCCTCTTGTGATGTGTCTGAAGACAGCTACAGTGTACTTGCATATAACAATAAATAAATCTTTAAAAAAAAAAAAAAGAAAGAAAGAAAAAAGAAAGCAGCCTGAGCAGGCCATGTGGAGTAAACTAGTAAGCAGCACCTCTCCATGGCCTCTGCATCAGCTCCTGCCTCCAGGTTCCTCTGTTTGAGTTCCTGTCCTGACTTCCTTCGGTGATGAATGGTAATGTGGAAGTTTAAGCTGAATACACTCTTTCCTCTGCAGGTTGCTTTGGTCATGGTGTTTCATCACAGCCATAGTGACCTGACTAACACAGTGCTCCTGGCACACTGAGACAGACACAGGATGGAGCCTGGCCTGCTGGAGAGTTGCAAGTCCTCAGCTGTCTATGTGGGTACCCTTCGGTCAGGGCAGAGGGGCTAGACTATGGAGTACAGTGTTGGAAGATGAGAACTGGACCTTTTATGCTGAAGAACATAGATTTTCTTCATATTTTATCTTTAAAAAAATAAGCGAGAAACAGGTCTCTGATTGCAGGTGAGTCCCTTCAGTAATATGCTATTTTCACAAGACCACAGATGAATTTTAGGAATGGCTCCCTGTGGCCTTTGATACAGAAGAACATAACAGATAAACATAAGCAAGCTAACCAATCTAGATTTGAATTTATCATCTCATTCATTCACTCACTCACTCAATTAGCTAATAAATACTCAAATTGCACCTACCATGCACTCCACAATTTTGAACACTGGGAGTATATTAGTTTCCCAAATAAGAAACTCTCATTTTCCCAGAGCTGTTCATGCTAGAGAAACTGGAGGCAGCTAGGCAGTCAGCAGAATGAAGACAGGGTCAGCAGATGAGGCAGGGACCATGCCAGTGTTGGCTGAACAGGCTCTTCGAAACTTTTCAATCCCTTCCAGAGGGAGGAGGTTAAGGATCCAGAAGCCACAGTTGATTAATTTGATCAGGATGTCCCTCGGAGTGGTGGGGATGAAGATACAAATGGGGTAAGCTGAAGGATGACCAGGAGCGAGGGGCCACTACCACCTAGGCCTGCTGAGAGTGAGATGCATAGATGAGGGATTATGGGAAGGTATAACTTCCCCCATTGTGTCTGAATGCTGATATGTGGAGCAGAAGGGGAAAGGAAAGCTGAGGAAGGATTCGTGGTAACCACGAGGGGAGGTCCTGGGGCCTTCCCCAGGTTAAAATCAGCCCAAAGAGGAGCTGGGCAAGTGCTCTGGGCAGGACAGTCCAGGAGCCAGCTCAGGCAGCAGGGTTGAGGGGAAGGGGCTGACTTAAAACAGTAGCCAGGTGAACTTTCTAGACTTGTGTTAGATACTTACCAAACCATTTGCAGCTTAAAGCCTGCTACTATGTGGACATTTTCACCACAGAGGTCGGCAAGGGTTGTTCTGCACAAGGGCTTTTGTCTAGAGATTGTTGTCACTGTGCTCAGTGAATTAAGGAGGTGAGGTCATTTGGCTGAGCTCAAGGAGAAAAGAGAGAGAAGTGTATGTATTTGGGATGGGGAAGACAGTGGTGTCTCAGAGGTCAGGAAATGGTCTTCTTGCCCTGAAAATATCCCAAGTTGTCTGGCAGTTGAAAGCCAATGTCCTAGACAAGTTGTAAGTCCTGAACCACCTTGTGCCTGTTTGCACATTTGGCTCCAACTTTGGGAGGTTGAAAGGAGCATGAAATATACCACAACTTTCTCTGCAGGTGAGGACAGAAACCTAGAAGAAGGAACTGTTCTGGGTCTTGAGTTGGCAGAAAAAGAGAAAGCCTGAGCCAGCTTTTGCTTTTAACCTCTTGGAGAGCTTGGCTAAGCCCCTCCTGCCCCAGTGTGGTGTAGCCACACTCCTCTGTAAACTAGGATGGGCAGCCCCAGGGATCCATTACCACAACTTTCCTCATCTACATATTTATCACAATATAGCAACTGCATAATTTGAGGTGACTATTAAAAACAGTCCAATGTGTTGTGTGATTTTTGCATTCCTGGGTAAAGAAAAATTACTGCAAGAAGGTGGTTAATTATGTCAAAAGACAAATTCCATGAAATAAAATAAAAATAGACTCATTGTCCAAAGAGAATGTGAGAAAATACAGGAACCATGCAGAGATTCCCCCACATAAATAAAATGTATAAAATAAAATACTGTATTTTCAAGTACTCTTTGAGTCCCTGTCACCTGATGAGCACACAGACAAGGGAAGGGAGCCAGAGTTCCTATTACCTGCGGCTGTGGGCTGCTTGCTTAGGAGCTATAGGAAGCACACGACCCAAGCCACTCATTCTTCCTAAATTTGTCAATCAGGAAAGTCACTGGAAAGGTTCCGTGAGTGTCAGGATGGAGGTTGACA
>JADRCD010182441.1:0-19403 GCA_019843815.1 Montemys delectorum
TTGGTGGGCATCAGTAGGAGGAGAGGCCCAATATATATATATATTTATATATATATATGTATATATATGTGTGTATTATAAATACTTGTCCTGCAAAGGTCTACCACTCATGTTTTAGACAGAAATGGGAGGAAAAGAAAGGAAACAGGAAGCAAGATTCCTACCTTAGGGCCCCAATGCCTTGCTTCTAAGCCACCCAGTCCTGCTATAGGGAAATTTACATTTGTCTCTAGTGAAAGAATTACTGGAAGTTTCTTCTTCTGTACACAAAGACACTTGTCTTTACTCTTGAGCTTTTCCTAGTTTTAATGACTGCTGTATGCATGGTCACCTGTGCCTGTTCTGAAAACAGCTCTCTTCTGTGTAATTCTAGGCAACCATGTACAGGGAATCAATGAGCAATCATGAAAAGCCTGCCTCACAGTTTCGGTCCTGCTCTGTGGGAGTACTGGCACAAAATTCCTACACCACCCTACCCCTGGCCTCCTTGGAATCTCAGTTTCTCAACTTGTCAAATGAGGGAGGTTGGTACAATGACCCTTAAGGGCCCTTCTGTCTTTAAAATTGTGTGATTCCTAAGACACCAAATAAAATGCTAGCACTTGATGAATTCATCAAAAAGAAAAACTACAACTCATTATTAGACACAGTGTTGGAAGAGGGCCAGCCAAATTCTTAGATAGCCCTTGCTTGCAGAGTCAATCTCTCTATTCATTTTCCATTTGCTGCTCTGGCCTTTGTGCCATTGCTAGCTTCCTAGCTCTAGAGAAGGTGACAACTCACCTGCTACACAGGGATCAGAAAACAAGGGAACCAAAGCACTAGGGCACCAGTTAGCTGGAGAGCCGAATGACCAAGCCTCATTTTTCCTAGAAACTGCAAGAGAATGCAGGAAATTGAAGCAATTCTTCCTTACTGACTTCTAAACGGAGGGCTAGACCACAAACACCTCTGAGATGCAGAGTATGAAAGGAAGGGGCTCTGCTATGCACATGGAGAGGGCTCTTCTCCTTTGTCTTGGATGGGAAGGCCTTGAACAAGTCATGTCTTCCCTTACAGAGCCCTCATTTCTATTTCTGCAGTGCAGACATGGACTTAGGGTCTCTGCTGTCTTCCATAGCATTATTTTTCATGCTTTCAACTCCTAGAGGGTTAAAGCATCATGCTAACATCAGGTCTTCCCACCAGTAATAACACAAAGTATCTGAGGCTCTGTTTGACTGACCTGCACTCATGTTGGTACCTCCACAGTAGCACAGAAACTCCTGGAGGAAAGGCTTACTAGACAATATCACTCTCATAGTATCCACCACTAGACAACATCACTAGACAATATCCATTTAGCAATGGCATGCAGTTGCTAGAGTGGTTGAACTTCACACGTGAATTTTCTCTCCTTTGCAGCTCGATGAAGGGAAATAGTCAAAGCAGGTCAGGTCAATATATTGGGGCAAAACAGAAAGTAGACAACATTTGTCCTAAGGCTCTCTTTGTCTCTCCTTATACTGCAGGTATCATCATAAGAATCTCAGTTTATCCAAAGGGGCATCCAACTCTTACATGGGCATTAGTGACATGCCTCCCCAGGGATGAAGCTCCATTAAAACCAGGAATACCTTTGCTTTCCCAAGTTCATGCCTTCTATCTAATGCAAAAATACACATTTACCCTGGGGATGCTCTGAAAATGCTCAAACGCTAGGCATCCAGGCCACCATTTTGAACTGTTGGTTAGTGGCCCACACTGAAGTCAGCTGAACTAGTCAGTCTAAAATGAGCCTAAGTGTAAAAGATTCTGATAGCTCTGGGAAATGACACAAAGGAAGACCACCTCAACTGTGAGGAGATGGTAGATTGCATTTCCTTGCTTGTGTCAGCCAGCCTGCTGGTTTCTATCTATGATTTCATTTTAGACTCAGTGTTCATGAAGACTTCTTGATGACCAGTGACCACGTCACATCACTAAGATAAATAATGAACCCAATATGCAGGATGGTGCTCACCACTCCAAGGCAGTGGAGTGCTGCAAGAGTACAGGATGCTTAGAGATCAGGACAGTGCCCACCAGGACAGTAACAGATGCTCTGCAAAGCCCTGGGGCCAGAGTCTACCTTCCCATGTTACATATTACCCCCCCTCTCCCTCCCTCCCTCTCCGCCCCCCATGTACATTCTCTCTACAGAAAACCTTGTTACCAACTCACCCTGGGTGATGATATTCACCTTGGAAATCCCCCTATGCCTGCAAGTCTCCCAGAAGAATGAGCTATGTGTGTATACCTTTATCTACAAACACCAGGAGTATAGACAAAGCTGTTTGTAGAAAGTTGGAGAGATACCCTATCCACTGGCTAAAGAAGATATAAGGAATTATATGTGTCTAGAAGCTTCCTTTAAACCAGAGAAAAGAGGAAAATAAGGTGGATTTTGATAATTTTTAACTGACTAAAAGGAAAAACCGGTGATTAGGCAAAGTTCAGAAGGACAGAACCGAGAGGGGAGTGTATGTGTGAATATTATTTTAAAGGGGATATATTGGAGTTCCAAAATGGCTACCTGCATGGTTTTTCCTATCTAAGGAAAAGGACATCTGTGGACTGTCTTCCTTCTTCATCTCTTTTCTCCTGGGCAGTTTTCACAGGTAAGGGCTCTCTGTCCCGATTCAGAACAACATATCTCTCTTCACTCTCATGTGCTAGGCTTTTCCGAAAAAAAAAAAAATTAAAATCCACACATACATGGGTACCTTTTGTCATCCTAGGCCAACGATCCAGCTAGTTTGACCATTTACACCAACCATCACACACGGCATACTCTAGAGAAGGAAAAGTCACCTTTCTCCACAATGGATGCCAGCAATTGACTGGATATATCTTCACCAGCATTGTAAAGAAGAAGAGGAGGCTCGGTGGACAGTGCCTGACCCTGGGATGGTGGATCATGTAATTAGAGAGAAAAACCAGGGACCAGTATGTTGGTGCCAAACACTCAGGCTGTTGAGGGGACAGGTGATTGAGGCGTGCAGGAGTATGTATGTGTGTGTGTGTGTGTGTGTGTGTGTGGGGTGTCATCAGCCTGGTTCCCCCACGTTGAAGGGAGCTGAAGAACAGCTGTAGGAGTCACTGAGCCACTCAGAGGGAAGTGAACTGGATTTCTATTTCTTGTTTGCACTGTTAAAACGTTCCTTTAATGTGAAAGCCTTCCTGTTAAATGGAGGGGAAAGAGAATTCTACGACAAGTGGAGCTGTAAAACAAAGAGAACAAAAGCAGGAGGCGTCTGAAATGGGTTTGTTGCTATAGATATAGGGAGACAGATAGCAGGGCTGATGGATGGATGGATGGAGACAGTACTTATAGCTCAGAGGCTGAACACAGGCTAAAGGAGACAGCCGAAAGAGAGGCGCTCGTCTCCGGAACTTCCGCTGGGAGTCAAAGCAAACAGCTCAAAATGAAATAGCCAAGCCAGGTGTCACTTACAGGCGAAGTGCTGACAAAAGGGACACCAAAAATGAGGCGAAATTGGAAAAGACTTTCAGCTCATCCCCTTTAATGGGAATGTCCCCTGGGGTCAGCTGTAACAACCATAAGATAGCAAAGATGATCCAGAGGAAGACTGGACCATCTCAAAGCACTGGATGGGAAATCAGAGAACATTTCAGTAAATAAATCAAAGAGTTAACTTTCTGGGTTCAACCTAGTTACCTGAAGGCGCTCATGGTCACACATGTGCAAGCACACATTGAAAAGGGAAGCAATAAGCTACAATAGCAAGAGGCACTCAGAAGTAAACCTGGCTTGCTATAGCTAGGGAGGAGAATAAATTTTTGAGGAACCAATAAAATGAAGCTACTCTCCTACAGGAATGGGACCAGTTACTGCATCAAAGGTGACCTATAGCCCATAAGACGTATAAAGTCCAGTCTTTATAGAGTATTCATTCCTGCTGCAGGTAATTAAATTGTGGGGGCATATCTCGTAAACTATAGAGGCTTCCCCATAAAATCTTCAGGCCACTTGACTGAGGGCAGAAAGTTCCAACCAGAAGCCTATGGCAGGGCTGAGGGAGCCATCGCCATCCTCAGCCTACTGAATGGCCCTTCTAGTCACATCCAGTGTCAGGTATAACTTAAACAAAAGCCACTCTCTGGCATCCGCCTAGGCAACTGGAAGAGACCACAGTCTAACTTCTAGAAGCTGGGGTTTGGGGTAGAAAGAAACTGTTCAGCTTCCACTCTTCTCTCTTTGATGTTTTGAAAATCAAATTCACCTGCCCAACACACAAGTCTATGCTTAGGTCAACCTTAGACTTGACTCCATGTAGTATCAAGCACCTGGAATCCTGACAAAGCAGAGACAGGGAGAGCAGCCATTCCAGAAAAGCCTTGGTGACATGCACAGTGAGTTTAGGGCCAGGCTACATGAGAATGTCTGTGGGTGTGTGGACGTGGGGATGGTGGGCAGCAGGGGTTGGGGGGTGCATGAAGGAAGAGAACAAGAGAGGGAGAACTTGATCATGGCTTCCACCTCTGAGCCCTCAGCGTTCCACCTGTACCTCTGCGAGTGTACTTGTTGGTTCTAGAAGTAGAAGTAGCTTTCTCCAGATGTCATATTGATTAGTTTTGAATAGTTTTGCTCAGTTCCTCCTCTGACTCAAACCAGTTTCTTCTAAAAGAGTCCAACCCTGATTTTTATCAACTTGTCAACGTAGGGGCTAACTAAGTGTCTTTCCACTCAACGACAAGGAACAAGAGTACCTGGAGTGACCACACCCTCTCAGCAGCAGCCCTCCATGTGGCACCTACACAGGTCCTGTCTTGTGTGAGTAACTAGGTAGCTTACTATGAAATGAGCGAACCAGGATCCAGACAAACCTAGAGCCCATGAGCCTTTTGGGTCAGGCAAGTCTTCTTATAGTATGCTCTGAAAAGAGATAGCATCAGCATCAGGAAAAGATCAGATATCTCTGTTGTTTGTCTAAGTACTCTGCACATGCACCCCACTCTACTCTGCCTGGGACCCAACAGGGCACAGGCCAAGTCCTTTTGTTCTGTCTGTCTCTTGTTCTTTCCACCAGTTCTACCTAGGAGAAGGCCAGATTGTTCAGGTCCTTTCTCCAGCCTGCTGATATGCCATTTCCAAACAGCTTTCGCTTGGATCAGAGTCATGCCCACTTTTCCCTTCCCCTTTCCTTGTAACATTCCTTGCTCCCACCACCCTGCTGTGCTGCCTAACATAGGTCCTTCTCCTACATGGCCATGCATTTCACTTCTTTGTTTTCCTCTTTGTCCTCCTCCTAGAAGGCAGGCTTTGCTTCTGTCCTTCTGTTTACTGCTTTATCCAGTTCTCTGGGAGGATTTTTAAGCAAACTAGGGTATGAATGAATACATGCCAATGGTTTTCAGACCTGAAGGTCACTATTTCTTTCTGCATTAGACCTAAAACCTCATCTTCATGCAGTTTAGGAGCCAGGTCAGGGGCTTTGCCTCTATCAGAGTGATGACTGACAATCCACTTGCAGGTTCCCACCTCTGGTCCATGCCAACCAACTTCCTATTTTTTAGGCTGTTACAGGATGGCATTAGCACCCACCACTCAGTACTTTGGGTCTGGATGGGGATCTTCCTGTTGTTATCTCACATCACATTCTGGGAGGAGACAGTCTACAGATGGGCAAGGTGTCAGTACGGGTTGTTCCCAAATCATTCCTACCTGAATGCATGGATGTCTCTGAATGACTTCCTTCCACAGCTTGTTTGGGGAATGGTGAATAGAGAGAACACTGGACAGAACAGCTACTCACATGCATCTGAGTTATGCATTGCCCCATTCATTACCTCCTTGGGCTTCTCCATCTAAAACTCAGATAAGACCTATCAGATAGCTTGTTGGAATTACACAGCAAGAAAGAGAGTTCAAATCTAGATTCCCTGGACTGTGCATGCCAGACTCTTTCTAAAGGAGCTGTCTTGACAAGAGGAATCCAGAGCCACAGGAAGATTATTTATTCTATATAAATTACAATTACCTTGAGGCCTAATTTGCATATGGCATTCAGTGCAAAAAAATTAGATCTTCTATTAGGCTGGAGAAAATCTAGCTGAAGAGATATAGATATGACTCCTGAGAACCCCAGAGAAGACAAGGAATGGAGCTGTTCATCTAGAGCCTCTGACCTGGTTTCTAGACTACATGAAGATGGGGGTTTCAGGATCATCCAAGGCTGGAGAGGGAAATGGTCCCATTAGGATGAATCTCATCAATATTGGTAAGAAGAATGCAGCAGGGTGCTGAGCCCACACATCTGCTTTGGAAGGCCTTGACATAGCAGAGGTGGATGAGTTGTTCTTGACCCATGTACACCAGATATAGGATTCACAGATGCAGCCTAAAGTTCCAAGATTACGGATGCTATGACAGGAGGGTAGTAATGGGTGACACATGACAGAAACAGAGGAGGGATAACCTCAATGTCATCCTGGATTCTGCACCAGCCCTGGATCCTATCCTCTTCATTACAAACAATCCCTCATTTCCCATGGGGATTGGTGTCATTGTAACAGATGCTTGGCAAAAGTCACACTACACTGACCTCTCTTAGCTCCACCCAGCAAAATCACAAATCAGGCAGCTTCTAGGGGAGCCATCCTCTGGGTAGAACATTTTTGGCTCTGCTTTAGAAATCCAACTCTGAGTCAGTTTCTGCCTCATAAGCAGACCTACCCACGTAGAACCTAGACATCCTTGTGGCTGATTTATGCCTTTAATACTGCCAGCTTCATTTAGCCAGCCTGGAAAATACATCCCGGCCCATGAAGCTGGAGCTTTTCTTCTCTTGTCCACACTCACTGCACATTAATTTTCACAGTGGACTTTTTTTTTTCTATTGTTTTCAGTGCTCCTTTATGGACTGCTCTGTTCTGTCTCAGACAACATGCACAATGGGCAGAATGGCTTTTCTTATGCCTTCATCTACAGGAAAGAGAACTAGCAGGCAGGTTGGTACACTGTGGTGGGAGAAGGCTCAGGGTGCATTTTTGAGATCTCAAAATTCCCCACAAAAGATCCCATAAGCCAAATAGCAATGGAATAACAACTATCTCCCCTTCATACACAGCCAGATGAAATGATAGCACCCAAAACATTCCCACCCATCTCTGTTCATCCAATCCGCCTTCACATTCATACAGCAAAGCTCATATAAATAATTGGAAAGGTCTCCCTCATGCCGTCATGGCTGCCAGATAGTGAAGTCTCCACAGGGGAGTTTCTTATGAGATACAAGAGCACCAGAGTGAAAGATGTTGTAGATTTCTTTCTTATCGCAAGATATCTTTAATCATATCCCTCAGCAACAGGCTGAGGAAAGACAGACTTGATGGCTTGCAAGCCCTATTATCTCCCCAGGTCCCCTGGGGCTTGGTTCATTTTCTTTTCACGGATTCTCCACAAGTTATTCATCAAGCCACGTGCTTCACGTTCTCCTGCTCTTGATCTGTTTCATCTTGCCTTTTCCTGTGTTTTTACTTCTTGTGTTTTTCTTCTTTTTTCACATTCACTTTTCATAAGATCTTGTCATCACCCTGTCCACTCAACCAACACAGACATCCTTGACCCCAGAAATAGCCCTCTGCATACACCCAGGATGTGCCTCTCTACCATGAAATCGCATCCTGTGACATTCTGTGCTGACTGGCATCTGCAATTCTTGGTGGGCGGATGTGAGCCTTGTTATATACTTGAGGAGGAACCTTCGGCTTACTGTCCCATCACAGATAAGAAGAAATTATATTTCTGCAAGTCTGCAACTTTTTCAAGGTGGCATATCATAGTCCCAGGTCCACAAATGGAGGCCCACAGACTCTTCACACTTTGGCCTCTTGCTCTCTTGGTCATGTTGGAAAACCAGCAGAGCTAGATGGATCTAAGACCTCCATGTAGAGTTGCTAAGGACATTATGGGATGTGAGAGGTCTGAAGGTAGCACAGGGGGACATTCACACACAGGGACAGGGCATCTATGGAGATTAGAGACAGTCCTGGCAGATGGCCAAGTGAGGAGGCAACTCATTCCTATCATCCTGGAAGCTAGCTGTAGGTATGAAGCTTAAATATTCGAGTGCTCTTTCCTTTCTCTTGCTCATCTCAGTATGTCCCTTTCATAGACATGGGTCACTGTAGCAGAACAGGCATGCTGAGAAGTGTATTTTCAGGGTGGGATAATTGTTGTGACAGACAACGATTCACTCTTCCATGAACCTCTAAGGATATGAAGTAACTAAGAGGAGGGAATGAAACCAAGTGGCCCTTGCTGTCACTCTCCTTTTACTCCCAGATCCCTATGGGATAAAGGAAACTGATTCAGGGTGGGGAGGGGTTCTTCTATGCATATTTTAGGATGGGTTTCTTCTTTGTCCTCACTTCAACTCTCTTCTAGACATAGCAATCCTCTTTTCCAGTATATACTCCATTGCAGATTGTCCTAGTGCCCCAACCACAATGACAAATAGTCAAAGGAGCCTCTGCTCAAGGCTTCCTGCTCCTATTGAGTGGGAGCAGGAAGCTCAAGTGGGCTAGGTCTAAAGTCACTAAGGGCCATCTCCCAACTGTCTTTGCCAGTCACAGCATTCCAAATCCACTAAGCCCTCCTGCTGCGGCCCCACTAACCCTATTCTTTCTGCAAGCCAAGAACCTAACTCATCTGCCCTATGAGGAAAAAAAAATGAATTACTTGTGGCCATACAGCAACAAGAAGTCGGGACCTGGGATGCTTTGTGTATGTATGTGTGTGTGTGTGTGTGCATGTGCGTGTGTGAGTTTGTGTGTGTGTGTGTGTGTGTGTGTGTGAGTGTGTGTGTGTGAGAGAGAGAGAGACAGAGACAGAGACAGAGAGAGACAGAGATACAGAGAGAGACAGAGAGACAGAGAGACAGAGAGAGACAGAGAGACAGGGAGACCGAGAGACAGAGAGAGAAGCAGACAGAAACAGAGTGACATGGAGACAGAGTAAATAAATAGCAAGGAAAAGAAAGAATTCATAAAGAAAATTTCTATGTTCCACACATTATAAAGAGTATAAGTTGCAAAAACATGGATTTATTACAATATCATGTTTGTGCACACATGTATACACACACACACACACAATTGAACGGCATGGTTTTCCTTGCTAATGTAGCTCTCAGGGCAGGAGAGAAATGCCGTCTTCCTCCTTAAGTCCCGGCTGATCACACTTCATTTCCTAGCTTCTATTCTCTAAAACCAGCACAATTGCTGTTTTTCTCTCAAGTCAAATGAAATCCATGTAATTGAAAATGACTTTCTAAGTAAGTACCAGGAAGGGAAATTCATGTGCACCCACATACACAGGACCTGGAGTTCAGCTTCCAAATCTACCATGCTTTGTTTTGTTTGGGGGGGGGGGGGGGTTCGGGGACCTGGGGATGAGGTCTATTTTTTTCCCTGGGGGAAAATGTCCCTGTTTCCTCCCACTGTTTGCTTTGGCAAGAGAGAGAGTGAATTATCTGGATGGAGTCTCGGTGGGGAGCTGCCTTCTGTCTGCTTTGCATGCTGCGAGATGTGAATTGATATTGTACTGATAATTTGGGGGAGGGAGGGTTGTGTGTAGGGAGAGAGGAGCCTGCATTGTGAGCATCTGTGAAAACCACTTTGCTAAGAAATGATCTTTTTCCTGCACACAATGACAAGATGTTGCCCTCCGAATCTTCTCCTGGCAGTGGCATTGGTGCCAGAGTGAGCATAATTTCCCCTGTCTCCATTGAGGTAGTTATTTATACGATTCCACATTGGAGTCAAAGTCTTTTTCTTTTTCTTTTTTTTTTTTTTAAACTTTGCTGGCTGTGGCTCTTGCAACGAAATAATTACTTTTGTGCCAAGTACTTAGGTAACAAGATAAATAAGAGGCAGCATAAACGGAATGTAAATATGGAACAAGTGTCTATAAGGGAAAGGCAGCAGAGGGGTGATGAGATGTTGCACTGGCTTGCTAATTCTATCGATTCCTGCCCCACAAGGAGACACCCATTCAAGCTTCTCTCTGTGCCTCCCCATGAGAGTGTAATTCATTAGGGGAGGGAATGATGTTACATGGCAGGGCAATGGGCACCACTGTCGTATATCAGGAATAGTGAGTGGCAGGAGTTGGGGGTGTCCAGGAAACATTAACTCAGTCCCTGCTGTACACAACTGCATACACTTAGGCATTTGCTAAAGAAAGAATACAATACTGTAGATGAACCCTGGGAGTCAATTCTCTGTCCCAGTTCTGACACAAATCCTTAAGTGAACTCAAGTCACTTTTCCTCTTTGGATTTCTGTGTACTCATTTCTAATGGTAGGGCAGAATGGGAGGAAGTATCGAATACCTCAACTGTAATGATTTCCGGTAGTCATTACTGAACAGATAGTAGAATTCACCAGTCTGGGGCTGGAACAGAATGGCCATGGGATAGTCATTTATAAGTTTCCTTTCACCATCTAGACAGTGTTCCTAAGATTACACCATCAGTGACATCCCTCAGCCCTTAACAGAAGGTATGTTTTGGGGACTGAACATTTATTTGAAGAGAGTCTTTCTAGATGTCATTGTGTCAGTGGCATTGAGAAGAAAGTATCCAGGTGGCTCTCAAGTTTGAGCACTTGATTCTCAGTTGGTGGTGCTGTTTGAGGAGGTTTAGGGGGTGGAGCCTGGCTGGAGGAAGGGTGTGGCTGGTGGTGGGCTTTGACTGTTTGAAGCTTTGTACTTTTTCCAGTTTGCTCTCTGATTTGTGCCTGCTATTGTGGACATGAGCACTCTGCTTTCTGTTCTTGCCACAATGCTTATCTGCTGCTGTGCCTTGTTCTGAAATTGTAAACCAAATAAACTCTCCCTGCTATAAGTTGTCTTGTGGTATTTTATCACAGCAACAAAAAAGCAACTAATACAGTGTATTTTATAACCACCTGAATGACATAATGCCACTTAAGCCTGTTATAATAAATCTCTGTGTTTGGGTTTTATGATTTATTGACTCAGTATGAAAGGGAAGATTCTGTCTCAACAAATAACAAGTAACAACAACAAAAGACTAGTTTAGCATTGATAATAATGGTGACTACCACAGTGTGAGTTCATCAGCTATAATGTTAGACCACACTTAACCACAAGATTTCTTTCCTAACACTTCTTTTTCCAAGAGGCTCCTTCTACTGCACAAATACCTGTCTTACAATTCTATTCTTTGTCATTTCCAAATAAAACCTTTGCCATAGAGAATTGCCTATATACTTATGTTTAGTTTTGATACACAAAGCCAGAAGTAAGTCTAATCATCTCTGTTATAGCCCCCCTTTTGAGTTTGACCTAGTATATAACCCTTCACTTTCTTGAACTTCAAATTTCCTACAGGTAAAGTGAGGACACTTTAGCTCTTAGCCAATGGGTTCAAACCAAACACTTCACAATGATTTTAAAAACTAATATCACATAAACAACAGAACCTATCTGCATTAATAATTGAAAGTACTGACACAAAGAAGAAGTGAGCTAAACATACTTTGTAGGGAGGTTTTTGGTATACAAGTGACCATATGTTTCTACTGGACTGACAACCCACCTACAGGATGGAGAAGGCAGAGTCTTCAGGGTGTTTTGACTAAAGGTTCAAGTAGCATGTCCATCACTGACCTTAGGAGGACTCCTCTATGAAGGACTCCTTTGAATGCTAGCACCCCACCCTCAGTCTTGACAGAGATGACACTTCTGACTCTGTGAAGGTGTTAGGTCCCCTGGAACTAGAGCTACAGACAGATGTGAGCAGCCGTGTGGGTGCTGGAAATTGATCCCACATCCTTTGGAAGAGCAGCCAATGCTCCTAACCACCGAAGCATCTCTATAGCCCCTCTCAACAAAGATTTCTGGGATCACACTCTGCTCTGCCCTGAGGCTAGAGAATAGCTGAGATTCTGGCTGCCTAAGTGATATGTGGGATGCTCTGAGGATCTGGACCAAGTTCTTCTTTTTCTTGCCCTTATTCTGTTCTGTCTTTTGTGCTCTTCCCCCTCTTCTCTCTCTCCTCCTCCTTCCAAATGCTTCCCAGATCCTAGTCTAGGGACCAGGTGGTTTTGTGCTTTTTCTTCTCGGAAATTCAAATTTAGGACTGAATGTTTTAGAAGAGCTCTGTCCCTACTAAGACTCAATAAAAATGGCACCTGTTACCAGTTCTTGTTGTTTGTTTCTTTGTTTTTAGATGAAGACTCTATTTGTGAGTCTTAGATCTTAGAACCATTTCAACTACTATTTACACTGAGATAGTAGAGGGATTATTCCCTTAGAAAAAAGTTCAACTTAGGTTGAATAATTAGCTGAGTAGTAAGAGCCTCTGCTGGACACCCACGAGGCCCTAGGTTCAAAGCCCAGTGCTACAAAAGTAAAAAAAAAAAAAAAAGGCCAATAAAATCATAGCTTAGATGCAAGAGTTGCTTCAGAAAAATGGCACTAGCCTCCCCTGTCACCCCCCACCAGGAGCAAACATCCATGGCTGGATTTGGAGTCATCAGAGGCTATGTATGTATGTGTTAAGGGGACCAGGCCAGCACCCTGATCTTCCACACAGGGCTGCTTCTGTAAGACCTCTCAGCGTGTTAAGTGGCATTTAATAAGCAATGAAGCTCAAATACAGCAATGTTCTATGTATTACAATGTTGAATAATGTTCAAAACAGGATTCACATAATCTAAGTTCGACTCTATGGGGAAGAACGTAACATGGGCATATTTGACCTGGAACAACAACAACAACAAAAGAATCTCCCATGTTGGAATGATGTGATACGCAGCCTGTTTGTGATAAGCAGTGTTGCCTGCAGTAACGGGCTCTGTAAGCAGTCTAGAAACTGTCCAAAGTAGCCAGGCTGAAGCTCTCATGCTTTTAGTCTGCCCTACCTGAGTTTGAGTCCAGTCTGGCCTTTATTGCAGCCTGAGAACACAAGTTTAATAAAATGAGGATCATTTTACTGACCTTCTGTGATTGCTGGGCAAAAGATGGGCCAGTTTACATAGGAGCCTTGTGATAATTTTCAAATGCCACAGATAGGTTGAAATTTTTAACTCTGCACTCCCACCAAACTATATGTCAAGGAAGTACTCGTAGACATCTTACCTGACAGTCCTTATTACCTAGAACTGGTCCACAGAGCCCAGATTTGCCTGGGAGAGGAGATGACAGATGACAGAATCCCAAAATACCGTCTGCTTGGCCTATGTTCACCACATAGCCATAAAGTCATGCTGGGTGGAATCTGGCATCCAGCAGAAAGGACATCTTTCCCTAGATCAGGATCTGTTCTTAGAAGAAGCTGGAGAGGCCGGGTGATAGTGGCACATGCCTTTAATCCCAGCACTTGGGAGGCAGAGGCAGGCAGATTTCTAAATTCGAGGCCACCCTGGTCCACAGAGTGAGTTCCAGGACAGCCAGGGCTACACAGAGAAACCCTGTCTTGAAAAACCAAGAAAAAAAAAGGGAAAAAGAAGCTGGAGAGAATTGAGTGATGTCTTGGGAACTTCCTTACAGCTAAAAACATCCAAAGCCATACTGTATCCACACCACAGCCTTCCAAGAGTAATGGAATAACACAGGCAGCCTCTGGGTTTGTTTGTTTGTTTGTTTTGTTGTTGTTTTTAACAAAAAAAACCGAAACAAAAACACACAACACTTAGGCATATGGTCTTCTTGAGCCCAGAGCAGACTATGTGATTTCCTGCCTTAAGGATGTCCATCACTCAGGACACCAAACCTAGACAACCTGAGGAAGGCAATATAGTGGCCAAACCCCTTATCTTTACTAATCTCTAAATGCTAGGCCTCAAAGGAGTGTACCGAACTTCACTCGAACATGCTAGACTGCAGCTAACACTGCTCCTTATCACACTCAAGGGACATGGGCTTCCTCATCCTCTGAGTCTTTGCATGTGCTCTGGCTTATTTCCTTCCTTCTTGTTTTCTGTCACCAAGCAGATCTGTATCAGGTACCAGCATTGATGTCATGCTCATCCCAGCAGCCACCTTCAGAACTGGGCTGTTCTGTCAACCAGGATCTTAATTTTTTCTAATTCTTTCTTATCTCATTTGTTAGGATACTCACTCTGCCCTCTGAACTTCCTTTCCCTGTATTTTTCTTCTCTTCCATTTTGTTTCTCTGCTGTATTCTGGTTGTTTTTAGATATGTCTGCAAGTAATATGGTTGAATATAATACACCTTTGCTTCTGATTATGACTGCGAGCATACACTGTTTACCCATGGTTATTGTCAGATGTCTTCTTCTACTGCTTTCCATGTTACTTTTCAACTCAGGGTCTCTCAGTAAACCTGAGGCTCACTGATTCAAATGGACTAGCCATGCAGTGAGCCTCTGAGGTCTGACTGTCTCTGTATACCCAACCCTAGTGTTGGGGTTACAGATGTTCAATACAGAGCCCAGCTTTACATGGGTGATGAAGATCTGAACTCTGGTCCTCATGAATATATCACAAGCTTTTTGCCCATGGAACCATTTCTTTACCCCTTTAGTAGGATGTTTTAAATTTCTAAAATGTTTTGGTTCTTCGGTGAAACTTAATTTCAATAGCTTCATGGTTTTGAGTCATGCGTGAGTGCTTCTTATCACCCCTTGAAACATGTTCCACAGTAGGCCTTCTGTATCTGAGGGTCCTACACATGTGGATTTATCGACCTATCAATTGCATTGTATTTTAGAAGTATGTACCTTTACTGAACATATAGAGACCTTTCTTTCTTGCCATTGCTCCCTAAACCATGCAGTATAGCTATCATTTGCACAGCATTTGTCGGTCTTGGGTATTTTAAATCATGGAGGTGATCAAAAGCACATGGGAAGATGTGCACAAGTGGTAGGCAAATATCAGAATACCTTATATAGGGCACTCAAGCATTGAGAGTTGGGTATCACTGGGTCCTGCCAGCAACCCTTCATGAATACCAGGGGAAGAATACATTAGTTTACTAGGGCAGCAGTGACAAAATGCCATAGCCCGAATGGCTTCAATAATAAGAATTAATTTTCTCCTAATAATGGGAGTTAAGGATCTAAGATCAACACATCTTCAGAACGATGAGGTCTCTTTCTCTAGCTTGTAGATGGCAGCTTTCTGACTGTGTCTTTATGTTCTCTATCTACCGTAGACAGGCCTCGCTATGCTGTCTAAATGCCTCCTGTGAATGCATATCTGGTAAGACAGCCTTAAAACCCACCTGACAGAGCCCTTCCACCTTTATTACTCAGCAAAAGGCCCTTTCCTACAAAGAGTCACAATCTGAAGCTTCAACATGGTAATTTTGAGGGACACAATTCACAGTACGACACATTATATTTCCTATTTCAGTTTCTTACAACTATAACTATTTTTCTCTGCTTGTCTGATTCTATGGTTTATTTCTGCAGGCTCTTGCTTGTTGTCATGTGAAATGAGTGATTTTCAGTCAGGAGAATATGTTTTTTTGGAACTTACATGTAGGGACTCTTGATGGCCCATATTTAGTGTGTACACCTCCGGAGAGAAGCTGCCTTTGTTCCTGGCAGGCTCCCTGGACACTTCTAACTCATGGCCACTTGTAAACTAAGCCTTGAGTTTTGGTTTTATAGATCCTGGCATGAAGACAGCCAAAAGAGACTGCAGTAAATGAAGGGTGTATAAATTTCTGCCCTTACTTCATAGGAAGGAAGGTTTGTGGCTTCTGAAAATTTTCTCTGAAAAAAAAAATAACTGTCCAGGCTGTCCACCCAGATACAAAGGCAGGAATGTCCTTTCCCCAACATGCTGTCATTTCCAGGTAGCAGCTTTCTTCCCAGCAGACTCTTCTCCCTCCTCTACAAGTTTCCCAGAGATGCAGCACTGATTTATGGCTAGCAAGAACAGAAATATGTCCTCTCACAGTTCTGGGTCCCAGACACCTGACATCAAATTGACAAGGCTATGTTTTCTTGAGGAGATTCATCCGTCCCTTCTACCTTCTCATGGCCCCACATCCTTGACTTATGGATCTCTGTCTCTGCTGCCATTTCCACATGACCTCCTTCTACATGCCTCTCTGTGTTTCCTCTCTTTGTACAGGAACACCCATCTTTGGACATTTCCCCTACAGCAAATCCAGGTTATTTATTCTTGACGCTGTTACCTGAGTATATCTGTAAAGAGTATTTCTGAGTTTCTATGTGGGACATGAAGTTTGAGATGTGCTTATCAATCCACCAAATATGTATGTATGTATGCATATATATATATATATACATATATATGCCATATGATCTTGTAGCAGCTTCCTCCTGTGATCACCAACCTATCTATGTGACTGTCTTTCAATTATAAGATATTGCAAGTACAGGAAGAACCTTGAAGAAGTTCAAGGGTATTTGTTCTTGTAGTACTTGCCTTCTGCTATTGCTGTAAAATGGGCACAGTACTGGTTCTAACTTAGTACAGAGCCAGGTCATTTGCAAATATGTCAGTAGGTCTAGCTGAGATCAGCAGAACTGCCAGTATTCCACACCAGAGATAAGGACAAACAAACCAGGACTGGATGCTGTTGAGCTGTGGTTGTCTCTTGTATCTCAGTTCTATGACCACAGATAAAATGCTGTGTATTAATAAGTAATAAAGATCCTCTGAGTGTGTATCCCCTTGAGTCATTAAATGACTCAAATGTCCCTTGACTGACTTCTCACTTGTCAACATACCCTGGTATGGTCTCTTGTCCCCTTGATGTGGCAGAGATTATTTAAATAGATGTCATAGGGGTCTGAATATACCTTTTGAGGAGAGGTTAGCTTCAGGGAAGGGAAGATCTAGTTGAAGGAGGATGAAGAAGAACAAAAAGGGGAGAAAACTGAGGAAGAAGGAAATAGGAGGAGGAAGAAAAAGGAAGGAAGAAGAGGAGAAAGGAGGAGTAGCTGAGGTCAAGTTAGTAGGGAGGTAAAGAGGTGAAAGTGAATCTTTAGGGAGTTGGAAGAAGGGAGAATGTGGTTAAAATACACTATCTGAAATTCTCAAAGAATTAATAAAATATTATTGTTTTAAAATCTGCATCTAATAAGTTGACTTCCAGAGCCAAAAATCCAAGGCAGGAGTTTATATTAGCACAGTCGAGTTTCAGCAACCATTAAATCACTAGACTAATGTAAGTTTTAAAAACGTATAGTCAGAAAGGTAACTGCCCCTGAAGTGGCCCCTACTAGTTCACCTTTATATAGAGCCATATCAATGGCTCAGAATCAGAACAAACAAATGAATCAGAGGGACAAGAGCAGAAAGCCAGGCTCTAATGTGTTAGGAAGATGAGTGGTTGATTGCATTTCCTATGTCCACCTTACGATGAGAAACTAATGTGGAGAATTTCCTGCCTTCAGTAGAACTGCTCATACATCTCCTTGACTGTGGTTATCTCTTTTTGACTTATAACTGTGCAGTATTCTAATGCCACAGTAGAACTCTTAATACACATGCTTGATTTTGGCAATCTGTTCTTGATTTATAACTGACTAGTTTTCTTCAAACCAATGTGCTTTCTCTTCAGTTATATCCAGGATTCCAGTAGTTAGAACAACCATTAAACTGTCTTCATGAGAAAAGTCTCTCTTTTCTTAAATCCAACACAATCTCTCTATCAGTCCTTTGTAGACATGCCAGATTCTACTCTGTAGAAAATCTCTACAATGTCCTCGCAAGGCAGTTCTTCAAAGATCAGAGGCTTGCTTGGTCTGAGGGTGTGAACGCAATGGTGGAAGTTGTGGGTTGGATGAGGGAACATGTCAGTAAGGAAGACTCAGAGTGGGAACCTGGTGTAGGCTACTCTGCTCTGTGGAGAATATGGTTCCTTACAAAAGACTCCAACTAACAGGGCTACATGGGCACTCCAATATCAATATTTTATGGTCCATGTTTCTCAATACTCATGACATTCTGGGCTCTTTGTAATGCTAACCCCTTAGGGCACTCTGTATCTATTGTTATCCAACATAAACACGGCATACAAATTTGAATACAATCTACCAAGACCAAAAATATGCTGGTGACTAAAGTTATATTGACTTTTTTCTTTTTTCTTTTTTTATATTTTTAAGAGCTTCTTTGAGAATTTTGTGGAATGTAGTTTGGATATGTTTAATCCCTTACACTCTTCTCCTTATCACATTCTCAAATCCCTTCCCACTCAACTCTGACACTGAGATTCCTCTGGTTTTTTTTCTTTCTTTCTTTCTTTTCTTCCTCCATTGAGTCTAGTTGCTCAACTAGACTTGGCATTGGGGCTTGCCCTAGTGTGTGGTCAGCCTACCAGGGGTCACATCATTAAAGAAAGCTGACATTCCTTCTCCCACTAGCTATCATATGCTCATAGCACCTCTGCTCACAGTAAAGTTCTACATATACCTTCCCTCATTGGGTCTTAGCAGTCTCTATATCCCTTCAGCCATGTTGAGCTTATGATCCACAAAAGACTTCAGATGGATGATTCTTTTAAAAGTATTGGTCACGTCCAGTCTTCTAAATCTCATGCTAGATACAGGCCACCCATTAATTACTGGTAAATTTGGCATGCAGACATCAGTCATCAATGTCACAGACTAAGGATGGATGAGTGGCATGAATCCGTCTGTTACAGGCTGCTCCGTGCCCTGCCTTTAAGTTCCTCAGCAGATTGATAACCTGCTCTCAAGACTTATGAAGAAAACAAGGTAACAGGGAGAGAGAAGGAAAAGCAACTTAGGTTTTGATGTGCTCACTATGTTTCAGACATGGCACTCCTACCTGCAGCAACATGCACAGAGGAGCAATACTGATATTTTTAATGGGATCACTTTTATGGGATCACTTTTATTTATTTTTTGACAATTTCACATATGTAAGTAGTCTATCATGATACTATCCATACTCAACTCCACTTTCTACACCTCAGAGGCAGTCAGAACAAGCATATATCTTCATACCTTTATATTCCTTTTTGTTTTTTGGATCCATTGAATCTAATTGATGCTGCCTGCTAGAATGCTGACTGAATCTGTTGATGAGCTTGTGCTGGTAGCCACAGGTTACAGTGAATTCAGAGTGTAGGACCATGTCATGTGAGCAAACAGCATTTCACAGTACTCTTCTTATCCTCCAGCTCTTACATTGCTTTTGTCCGTTCTTAGATGTTCTGTGCCATGGATGAGGGGGAGCTTGACAAAGATGTCTCATTTAGAGGCAAGTACTCAAGAGCCATTTATTTCCAGCCCTTTGACCATTAATGAGTTTCTGTACTAACTGCTGACCACTGTAAAGGGATACTTACATGGCTGAGAACAGCACTAATCTATCTATCTATCTATCTATCTATCTATCTATCTATCTATCTATC
>JADRCD010182441.1:29338-48257 GCA_019843815.1 Montemys delectorum
AGAGAGAGAGAGAGAGAGAGAGAGAGAGAGAGAGAGAGAGAGAGAGAAGAGCAGGGTCTACTTCAATCCTTTGGGCTATAGGATGGTAAAGCTCACCCCATGCCCTGGATGAGTGCTGGCTGGATCCTAAGCAGTTCCAGGACCTTCTCCCCTCCCTGCTTATAAACATTAGTTTTTATTGGCCTCACTGCCCACAGGCCACCTCTAGCTCAGCATGGTGTTTCCACTGGGTCTCTGAGACTGTCAGCAATTACTGTGAAGGGGTTGTTTGCCACCAATCCTAACAATACAGATCAGACTTGTACTGGTGAAGTCTAGTTTCACTTTCTGCAATTGCTGCTACTCCCTTCCTGTCTGTGTTTTCTCCAGGAAAAAAGAAAAAGAAAAAAGAAAAAAAAAGTCCAGTCTTTGAGGTATCCAGCACTATCTTCTTTTCACACCTGACTACACCCAGAAGATCACATCTACTGGACTGGATATACTAACTTATTATAAAATATAAAGAATTTGCCAAGCATTCAAAATACAGTTAAATAGAGGATCATATAGGCTCACCTGTTCCAAGGTGCTAGGTTCTGATAACCCTTTAATGCACTATCTTTCCAAGCAGATGGGCATTATTACAGAGTAAACGTGTTGTTATGCACCATCTGATAAAACTGTGGACTCTGGCTTAATTTTCTGAATATGAATATATTTGATGTAAGTATAGCATAGAAACCAAGTGGTAAAGTATCAAGCTACTTGGGGTATGGCAAGAATGGGTAGGATTCAGACTATTAAGAGCTGAGCCATTTATCAAATGAGGATGGTTTTAACCAGAAACAATGGATTGTAAAATATGTAGCTGAAATATCGAGGGGATTTTATTGTATTATGTTCCAAGAAACTCACTATTCGGTTAATTGAATGGCTAGAAATATTTCTTCTTTCTTTTATAGTCCATGTGATTGCAAGGTGGTTGTGGCTGTTCTGTAAAATGTGCAAATATGGCAGTCATCATTAAATAAATTACAGGAATGATTTCACCTCTTCTTCACCGTGCATCTTTCCCCCATCAGTAGTCAAACAGCTGCAGAAGCTCTTTGTATTAATTCACATCAATGGCCAATCATAACAAATATAACACTGATTCCAAAGACAAAATGCAATAGCGACATCTCGCTTGTGTCACAGTCTAATTCAAGTTGAGGGCTGGTGAGAATGCTCTCCTTCAGGAATGTTTTCAGGAATCCAGGCTCCCTCCATTTATTGCTTCCATCATTCTTCATGATCTCAGAATAATCTTCCTCTGGATGGGAAGCAAAAATGTTATGGAGCAGGAGAATTGTCATATCTTACATCTATTCAAATTCTATTCGAAAAAACCAATTACAGGATCTCATATACAAAGGGCTGGGGTTATGTACTCTTAGTCAGGGTTTCTATCCCTGCACAAACATTGTGACCAAGAAGCAAATTGGGGAGGAAAGGATTTATTCAGCTTACACTTCCACATTGGTGTTCATTACCAAAGGAAGTCAGGACTGGAACTCAATAAACAGGAAGGAAGCAGGAGCTGATGCAGAGGCCATAGAAGGATGTTCCTTACTGGCTTGCTTCCCCTGGCTTACTCAGCTTGCTTTCTCATAGAACCCAGTTCTGCCAGCCCAGGGATGGCAGCACCCACAATGGGCCCTCCTACTCTTGATGACTAAATGAGAAAATGCCTTACAGCTGGATCTCATGGAGGCATTTCCCCAAGGGAGGTTCCTTTCTCTGTGATAACTCCAGGTTTTTGACATACAAAACCAGCCAGAACATGTATCCTAATTTTATGGCAGAGAAGAAGAGGAGAATGTGGCTACAGGCAAGAACCATCAGTCTCTGTACCATATCCGATCAGACTTCCTCTCATTTCCTATTGATCAGAGCTGGGTCACAAACTCACTAGTGTCACTTTCAAGAGGAAAAACACCTATCGTAATGACTAATGAGTTGACTAGATTCTAAGGTGACGATGAATAATCCCCAGATACTATTGGTTTCTTTCTATAATCCCAGTATTTGACTCTGAATAAGCATGAGTTGAGTGGCTTTTGAGCCAGTGCAGTTAATAACAATCTGTGATTCCATAGCCAGAACTATGTGCTTTTCTTCCAATGAAGAGGATAACAGACTACCATTTTTGTAATTATATTTTGTCACATTATATAAGATTAAATTAGTCTCTTTTTCATAACCACAATGCCATACCTAATGTATGCACATTAAAGAAAGAGATTTATTAAAATTACATTTGGAAACTAAATGTCCATGCCTTATGGCAAAGTCACTGGCTCTTGCAATTTCTCTATGGGTATATACACTGCAGTGAATCATATCATTTTGGGAACACAGATGAGGGGGGATGGCTCACACAGTGAGCTAGAAAACAGAACGATTCAGGGGTCAGTCCTACTCTTTTATAACAATTCATTCTTGACAACAACATCTTATTCAGACCTTCAAATCTGCACCAGCCTCTTCCAGAAACACTGTCCTCAACTTTTCCTTCACACTAGACTTTGCATCTTTAAATTTTGCAACCATCTTGTAACACTGCCACAGGAAGAGCCAACAGCCCAGCATGTGACCCTGTGGAGGCTACACAGAAATCATATTCAAACCACAGCTGACTTTGTCTCTGTAGATGCTCACCTTGAGGCTTGATGATGGAATTTCCCTCATGGAATATGGCATGTAGACCAGACTGCTCCAGTCCCTTGTAGTAGGAAACTGAAGAATATAGTCTTCATTTGTAGAAATGAATTCCACACACAACAACCTCTTTAGGACAAGGTTGTGAGGCACAGAGTAGAAGACCCAGTGTCTGAACTTCTGGTCTGCAGAAATGCTGACTAAATGTGATAAGCATGTGGAATGACATTTTGCATCCATTGACTACTACTATAGCTTGGATTAATCATGACTGCCCACCAGAAGGGAAAGAAAGTCAATGCATTTGATCCATGGAAGAATAAACACCCAATTAAGATCAAGCTCTTTCAGGAAGGCTTATGAATGCCTAGCTATTGGTACATAAATAGTGATTGATGCAGACTTCCCTCTGCCCACCCCCCAAATGCATGCCAGGGGGTAGGGGCTGTTTGTTGGTAAAACCCTTAGGTTATATAGTGTCAAGGGAAAACATAATAAAATGTTAGAGAAAAATATACGAATAGAACTACATATATATATATATATATATATATGAAAAACTAAATAAGTTTTATGTAAATTAAAATGGAATTTTAAATGACTAGTATAGGGCTGAGAGTATAATACAGTTGGTAGAGGGCTTTCCTAGCATGCATGAAGCCTTGGGTTCTATTCTGAGCATCTCATAAATCAAGCCAGTGACCCCAGCATTCAGGTGCTAGAGACAAAAGGATCAGCAGTGTTGATCTTGACTGTATCCTTGGCTACATAAGTTGGAGAGCAGCTTGGGCTACATGAGACTCTGTCTCAGAAAAAGTGTGTGTGTGTGCGTGTGTGTGTGTGTGTGTGTGTGTGTGTGTATAAACATATATAAACACACACACACTTTAAGAAAGGCTCTAAGTATGTACTGTATAGGTCCTAATGATATGGGATGCTGGGTCATGGAGGTGTGTGATAGATGGACAATATATACAAATGTTTAGGAGAAGTCTCAGATAATCTTTATAAAACAAGAAAAAGTGTTCAAGGTGTTACCATGGATAGTAGGCATGGTGAGGGAGGACAGAAAAGAGTTTTATGGATTGGTTCACATAAGTCATCAGTTGGATACAAAGTAGAGCCAGGGCCCCAGAGTTAGAGAAGCTGCAGAACAGTACCAGGAAGAAGAGGCGATGAGAAAACAGCTGAGTTATTAATCAGTAGCAATGGATACAACTTCCAGGTGAGCAAGGACATCATCTATCCACTCTGTCACCTATGCTGGGGCAAAAAGGTAGAAACAGAAAAAACAGAATATGTGCCTATACAGGGTCACTGACATCTACATTAGAGCAATTTAATGTTTTCAATTCAATAACCCCCAAATTAAAAGTAGCTTTTTACAGATCATATAGATATCTACCCCATTACCAAGTGTTGACCACGTTGGTTATATTTTCCTTCCCTTTGTGATAGTGTCAGTAACAATTAGTGCTATGATCATTGACATGGTTTGGTGATGAAAATAACAGAGGAGAAATTACAATGTAAACAGCACAGTCCTGCCAAGTGAAACCAAATGAACTGGCATAATCAAGGAAGAAGAGAATGTCATGTAGCACACGACACAGACATAAGCTAGACTTAAAGGACTTGCTGGATCTATTCCTCTTCTGGGATAGTGACTCAGTTGTGCCAAAATGATACCAACTGTACCATGAATTAATTTTATTAAATTGAATTGCTTTGATCCATAATTTATTTATATTTAATCTGTAAATTCATTTTGCAGCAGCCATGCGAGCTGTTCACAAGCAGCATGTTTTCCTCTCTTTCTAGGCATATTGTAGGAATCTGGTGCTGAATAGGATGCATGATCAGTTCTGGCTAGTAAGCTACAAGTGTAAAGAGATAGAGCCAGAGCCCTTAACTGTAGTATGATTCTCTCCAGGGATAACCTGGACTCCAGTCACTTTTGAAATTAGGTTCATCATGGCCATGTGTCACTTGACAAAAGTGTAAATTCTGAGAGATAAGTGACAAGACATGATAGGCAAACAGCATAGAGTGCCGGTCCAAATCTAAAGGATTCCATATTCAGCATCTGACATAAATTAATGATGCAATAAAGAGGGAAAGTTGGGTGTGGGTGATAGTGTAGGTAGTAAGGAACTTGCCTTACAAGTGTTAGGGCCTGAGTTTCATTCCACCCCTCTCCCCTAATCCACATTTTAAGAAGTCCAGTGTGGTCTTCTTAAAATGAGACAGGACAAAGGAGTGTAGGGGTGGTCTCTGAAGCCTGCTGGCTGGCCAGCCTAGTCTACTCAGTGGGTTCCAAGAAGAGACACTGTCCCAAGGTGGATAGCATCTCAGGAATGACAGCCAAGGTTGTCTTCTGGCTGTCAGTACACACACACACACACACACACACACACACACACACACACACTCAAACTTGCGCACATGTGAATATACACATAAACAAAGAGGGCAGCTAAGCTTGGGATATAAGTTGATGATGGAAAAATAGGATGCTGCTGTTGAGAGATGGCATATTGTTTTAAGGAAAATTTTTATATAAGGAATAAATTCTAAAATAGTAATAACATGATAAAAAGAATAATAAGTAATAATTTAAACCACTGCCATAGTCATTTGCTATCAGATGTTATGTGCTGTACCTAATTCTAAGTGCTATCATTGTATTCAGCTGCCAGTATGGTCAATGTATTGATATGATTATAGTTGCAAACAAATGAGAAACATGTTTTGTATGATGTTAAGGTGGCTTGGATGTCATAAGGTGATAGGAATGTTTCAATCCATCATAAACTCATGAGACTGCAGTCAGATACACACGCCCATCATGGAAATATCCCATAGAGTACATAGCCATATCATTAGGAAGCTGCTTGGGGCTTCTGAATTCACAGGAATTATCTGAAGGCTATCAAGTATGAACTGAGTCCAAGTTCTCCCTTATACTGATTCCAGATTATGTTTGGTCAAGAGGTAACACTGGTGGGAAATTACAGGGAAAGAGCAAATGAGATGAAAGTAGGAGGTACTGGTCCAATATTCTTGAACACCCTGGTTCTGGCTACTTCTACATCTTGTCCTAGAAGATGTTATTGCACCTCAAGTTTGGTATTACACCAGGTTTGTTTCCTTAATCCCTGTGTCTCTCTCATAAAAGTACAACTATGGGGAATATAAAATGTCCCTGAGATATTTCAGTTTGCCCTTACACTTTCTATCTTGCTGGCACCTGACTGAGGTACTAATGGTGGCTTCGGGAGCAGGCCCACTTCCAGCTGTTTTGTGCTATCAAACAGTATGAGAAAAAGTCTGTCTTTGCCATCACTAAGAGTCTGGAATTTTTATTAGCATCTATTTTGAGAAATACAAATGTTAGTATCATTTAAGAAGCTAAATATGACACATTAAATATACAGTTTAGCATTTATGGATGTCTTCATGGTGTTTGAAGTTATCTTGAAAGAATCTGCCCCTCTTTCCTGCTAAGAAACCCTGATCAAGGTAAGGAATGAAGCCAGCCAGACCTGAATGTGTGTACTTGTGCCCTGGATTACTGTCAATGCAGCCTTTAAGCTTCTCTTTCTGCATCCATAAAAGACAGATCATAGACCTAACTCAGGGGGCTCCAAGGTTGAAACTATGTACATGAAATGCTTAGCAGACAGCTTGATATTTAGTGCATGTTCTACATATAAGAGCTAAGGCTGCCTCATTACTGATAGCTGAGATTAAATCGTTACTAACAATCACCCAAGGAATTAGAATCTAGGGGAAAGCATGTAGAAACAATGGTCAGGGGGTGAGAATGAGCCAGAGTAGAACAGAGCAGGTTTAGGTATAATAACATTTACTTCCAGAGCTATAGAATAGGAAGCCATTTGGAGGAGGTCCCAAAGAGGGGCAGAAATGGAAGCCGGGCTAAGACCTGTTCATAGCTGATTGGGTAGAGATTTAAACCATCTCTTAAGAGTCTCTGGGAGATGAAGTCAGAAAAGCTCTCCCATTTGTCACTATTTTTTCTATATCTATCAACAAATAGGAATGTTTTAATTATCCTTAAGGCAGACTATCCAGAGCTGCTGCAAAAGGAACATGCCCTCACTGAAATTCGATATGAGTGACCCAACTCCAAGAAAGTGTCAAGGGCATGTCAGCCCACTGGTTCTGCTAAGAATTTAGATGCTCACCTGCCAGGTGGGAGATGACCCATGACATGGAGCAGCTGCCTAAGCAACAGCTTCAGATGTGTCAGCGCATTCTCCTGGGCTTTAGTCTCTCATCCAGATTTTTCCCTTTTGGAATGATGTGCTTAGGAATGGTGGTTCCTCTAGCTAAAGGGAAAAAGATAGTCCCAGGTCATCCTCATCAAAATCTCCACATCTCCTTTGTTTCTACCCCACCAACAATGTCCAATCTTTTCTATATACGAAGGGAAATTTTGGCACCCTGTAGATGTTATTATTATTAACGGTGCTGGTAGTGATAATAATAATGATTTTATAGCACTTTTATCCAGAGTAAGCAGCCAGCGGGAAATAATGCATTCAATTAGCAAAAGTGTCCTGTGCTCATTTTCCTCTCAGAGCTCTGTTTCTTTCCTCCACATACACCAAACTCAAGACTATACATCACACACATACATACACACACCTGAAATAGATATACCACATACAAAACACAAAATACACACACATGCATGCCTTCAACCATATATTACATACCATCCATATATTACACACAAATTACTCATCCCCAATGCACAACACATGTATTATATACCGCACACATATTAAACATATATGCACATGTATGCCACATAGCATGCATACCATATACCATTGTATACATACCACATGCTTAAATATACACACTAAACACTATGCACCAAAATCACACCACATAGATACACAAATGTCTGAAACATGCTCCGTAACCAAAACATATCACATATGTTGACACAAAACACATATGTACTCCATGTATCTATCACATAGTGTGTCTTGCTTCAAGCTCACATTTATTCTTTTTTTTCTCATTCTTGATATTTTGAATCTTTACTAAATTATTTTATTTATTTACATTCCATAAGTTGCCTACCCTTCCTACTCCCCCCTTCAGAGTTCTTGACCTCACTAGCTCTCCCCTACCTCTGAAAGGGTGCTCCCTATCACCACCACCTCACCCCCACCAGCATCCCTCTTCCCTGGCGCATCAAGCTTCCGTGGGACTCAGCACATCCTCTCCCACTGAGGCCATACAAGGCAGTCCTCTTCTACACATGTGCCAGAGCCATGAACCAGACCATGTATGTATGCTCCTTCGTTTTTGGCTTAGTCTCTGGGAGCTCTGAGGGGTCTGGGTTAGTTGACACTGTTGTCCTTCCTATGGGATTTGTAATCCCCTTCAGATCCTACAGTCCTTCCTCTAACTCTCTCATAAGGGCTCCTGTATCTGCTTCTGTCTCAATGAGTTGCTGGTAGAGCCTCTCCAAGGACAGCCATGCTGGGCTCCTGTCTCCACACATATTATGGCCTCATTAATAGTGTCAGGATTTGGTATGTGGGCCTGGGATAGATTCCAAGTTGGGCTGGTCACTGGGTGGCCTTACGTTCAGTCTCTGTTCCATTTTTGTCCCTGCATTTCCTTTAAACAGGAACAATTCTTGGTTAAAAACTTTGAAGATGGATGGGTGACCCCCTGCCTCAAATACAGGATATGTCTATTGACTGGAGGTGGTCTCTTCCACTTCCATCTCCCCACTGTAAGGCATTTTGGCTAATGTCATCCCCATTGTGTCCTGGTAGCCTCTCACATCCCAGCTTTCTGGCAATTCCCCTGCCACTTAAACCCCATTGTTGCATATTTCAACTCATTCTCCTGGCCTTCTGTGCTTCTGCCCTGTCTCACCCCACACCTGATCTTGCTGCCCCTTTCCCTTCTTGCTCCCCTCTCCCACACCAGTCCCTCCTTCTCTCTGCCTCTGGTGATTATTTTTTTCACCCTTTTAAGTGGGATTAAAGCATCCACACTTGGGCCTTCCTTCTTGTTAGGCTTCCTATAGTTATCTATTTATCAGTGAATATATACTATGCATGTTATTTGGGGTCTGGGTTACTTCACTCAGGATGATATTTTCTAGTTTCACCCATTTGCCTGCAAAAGTCATTTTAAAATCATCATTTTAAATAGCTGAACAGTATTCCATTGTATAAATGAACCACATTTCTATATCCATTCTTCAGTTGAGGGACATCTGGGTTATTTCCAGCTTCTGGCTATTATAAATAAGGCTGCTATGAACACAGTAGAGCACATGTCCTTGTGGTATGGTGGGGCACCTTTTGGGTATATTCCCAGGAGTAGTATAGTAGTATAATAGTATAGTAGTATAGTAATATAATAGTATAGTAGTATAGTAGTATAGTACTCTTCAGGTAGAGGTATTTCCAATTTTTTTAAGGAACTACAAGATTGATTTCCAGAGTGGTTATACCAGTTTGCAATCCTACCAGCAATGGAGTAATGTTCCCCTTTCTCCACATCCTCACCACTTGAGTTTTTTTTATCTTAGCCATTCTAATTGGTGTAAGGTGGAATCTCGGGGTCATTTTGATTTGCATTTCCCTGATGATTAAGGATATTGAACATTTCTCTAGGTGCTTGTAAGCCATTCTATATTCCTCTGGTGAAAATTCTCCGTTTAGCTCTGTACCTCATTTGTTAATTGGGCTATTTGATTTTCTGGTGTCTAACTTCTCAAGTTCTTTGTATATTTGGGATATTAACCCTCTATTGGATGTAAGGTTGGTAAAGATATTTTCGCAATCTGCAGGTGGCAGTTTTTCCTATTAAGAGTGTCCTTTGCCTTACAGAAGCTTGTCAGTTTCATGAAGTCCTATTTGAAGCTTGTAGATCTTAGAGCCAGAGCCATTGGTGTTCTGTTCAGGAAAATTTCCCCTGTGTCAATGTGCTCAAGGATATTTCCCACTTTTTCTTCTATTAGATTCAATGTATCTGGTTTTATGTGGAGGTCTTTGGTCCACTTGGACTAGAGCTTTGTACAAGGAGATAAATATGGATCTATTTGCATTTTTCTACATGCAGACCATCAGTTGAACCAGTACCATTTCTTGAAGATGCATTCTTTTTTCCACTGTATGATTTTGGCATTTTTATCAAAGATTAAGTGTCCATAGGTGTCTGTGTTTATTTTTGGGTCTTCCATTCTATCCTTTTAATTGACCTGTCCATCTCTATACAAATATGCCATGCAGTTATCAATATTGCTCTGTAGTATAGCCTGAGGTCAGGGATGGTGATTCTTCTAGAATTTTTTTATTGTTGAGAATTGTTTTCACTATCCTGTTTTTCTTGTTTGTTTGGTTTTTTTTTCCATATGAAATTGAGAATTGATATTTCCCTGTCTGAGAAGAATTGTGTAAGAATTTTGATGGGGATTGCATTGACTCTATAGATTGCTTTTGGTAGGATGGCCATTTTACCAATCCATGAGTATGAGAGATCTCTCCATCTTCTGAGATCTTCTTCAATTTCTTTCTTCAAGAGCCATGAAGTCTTTGTCATAGTGATCTTTCACTTGTTTGGTTAGAGTTACAACTAGATATTTTATATTATTTATAACTATTTTATATTATATGTAACAACTATGTGTTGTTTAACTATGTTTTTCAGCCTATATGTCATGTGTATAAAAGAAGGCTACTGATTTTTTTTGAGATAATTTTATATCCAGCCACTTTGCTGAAGTTGTTTATCAGTTGTAGAAGTTCTCTGGTAGATTTGGGGTGGGGGGATTGCTTATGTCTACTATCATATCATCCACAAATACCTCGACTTCTTTTCCAATTTGTATCCCCTTGATCTGTTTGATTGTCTTCTTACTCTAGCTAGAACTATGAGTACTATTGAATACATAAGGAGAGAGTAGGCAGCCATGTCCCTGATTTTAGTGGGATTGCTTCAAGTTTCTCTCCATTTAATGTGATATTGGTTGTTGGTTTGCTGTATATTGCTTTTGTTATATTTAGGTATGGGCCTTGAATTCCTGATCTTTCCAAGACATTTAACATAAAGGGATGTTGGATTTTGTCAAAGTCCTTTTCAGCTTCTAATGAGATGATCATGTGATTTTTTCTTTGAGTTTGTTTATATAGTGATATGTTAAAGGATTTTTGTATATTGAACCAACCATCCCTGCATCCCTGGGATAAAGTCTACTTGTTCCTGGTAAATGATGATCTTAATGTGTTCTTGAATTCAGTTTGTGAGAATTTTATTGAGTATTTTTGCATCAATATTCATAAATAAAATTGGTGTGAAACCCCTTTCTTTGTTGGGTTTTCATATGGTGTAGGTATCAGAGTAATTGTGGCTTCATAGAATGAATTAGGTGGTGTCTCTTCTATTTTTGTTTTGTCAAATAGTTTGAGGAATATTGGTGTTAGCTATTCTTTGAAGGTCTGGTAGAATTCTGCACTAAAATTTTCTGACTCTGTGCTTATTTTGGTTGGGAGGTTTTTAATGACTGCTTCTATTTCCTTATGTGTTATGGGACTATTTAGATAGCTCATCTGCTCTTAACTTAACTTTGGTATGTGTTATCTGTCAAGAAAATCATGCATTTCGTCTAGATTTTCCAATTTTGTTGAGTATAGGATTTTGTAGTAAGATCTAATTTTTTTTTTAATTTCCTCAGTTTCTGCTGTTATGTCTCCCTTTTCATTTCTGATGTTGTTAATTTGGATACTATCTATTTGTCCTTTAGTTAGTTTGGCTAAGGGTTCTTCTATCTTATTGATTTTCTCAAAGAACCAGATCTTGGTTTTGTTGATTCTTTTGCCCCTTTTTGGTTGATTTTGGCCCCGAGTTTGATTATTTTTGGATTTTAGAATCTCTGTTGAGAAGTCTGGTGTAATTCTGATAGGTCAACCTTTATACATTACTTGAACTTTTTTTCCCTTACTACTTTTAATATTCTTTCTTTGTTCTGTGAATTTAGTGTTTTGATTTTTATGTGACAGAAAGATTTTATTTTCTGGTTCCATCTGTTTGGTGATAGAACTGTGTTCTTATGGTGTGAACATATATTTGCTTCTCTTGCTTATGTTCTTGCACTCTCCTCTTGCCATCTGGTTATCACTGGTGTTAACTGGCCTGAGTGTCTATGTCTGGAGCCTGACTCCTTAGAGGCAAGTAGAGCTCTGTGACCTGGGTTAGATAGAGCATGTCTCCTGGGAGGCAGGCAGTATTGTCTCTGTTTAGGGGAACCCTCCTTTATCCCTGATTAGAGTAGTCTTCTTGTGTCCCAGGTTAGGGTAGTTCTCCTGAGGGACAAGCAGGCTTTGGGATGTTGGGGAGGAGTTGCCATGCTGATGATCTGCATACAGAGGAGGTACAGACAAGAAGTGAGATCGGGGTTGAAAAGAAACAAGGGGTCCCACATATACTAGGCTTTGTGGGCATCCCAGCTCAGGGGTTGTTTGGGCTGGGATCTTACTGTGTCCCTGGCTGCTATAGATCTCCTGGGGTGACCTGCAGACTGTGGGGTGGAGAGAGGGGCAGTCATGACAATCTATAATCTTCTTGACACTCTATGAGATGGTTTTCATTTTCTTCACTCTTATGGAGCCTTCAAGAGATAAAAACAATTATTTCAATGATTAGAACATGATAATATTCTGACACGAGAGACCCAACGATGTCTCATTTAACCTGGAACATAAGGCAAGCTAAATACATTCAGGGAGACAGAAGTTGAGAGGCCAACTCCCAAAAGGCTGAGGCCAGGAAAGAAGAGTCAGTAGGGCACATCTGGGTTGGATGGAAAAATCCAGAAGAGGCACACAAGTGTAAGGCATTGTGTTGTAAACAAGAATCTACATGGTCCAGACCATGCTCACATTCTTCTCCTAATAATGCACTTAGCATCATAGGATCTTCTCCAGCACACATGTATATATAGCCCTCTTCTAACAAGTCACTCAGAAACCTGTAATGCCCATTTGCACCAAACTATATGCATTCCCTGCTCCAAACAGTACATTTCTCTTCTAATTATAGCTATGAAAATGTATTTCACTAAATATCTGCTACAAAAATAAGGGAAACAAACTATTCTGGTTTAGGATCATGTGTAGTAAAGGTAAACTGTATTCCTTGGGGAATCTTTTAGGGGAAAACTCTATTTTATATATTATGCCTATGAGTAATCAGGTACACATATGATTAAAGCCAGATACACCATGAGCAAGTCTATGCCCTGGGAATGAAAACATATATAACTCACCTGTCAACCAAAATAGAGATCCACCCAATGGCAACCCTTAGTAGCCATACTCATCACTCTTAATCCCTATAACAAAGTCTTTTAGGAATTACTTTGAGATCATTGCACACTTTCTTATTCTGGCTGCCCACTATAGAGAGGGACACATATTTCTAATTTGTATGGTTGCTTTGCTTTTGAATAAAGTTTCCTTCCTACTTGGTGATCTGTGTGTACTTCTTCAGTTTCATGATAAAGAAATCAAGAATCTGGAGATGACTAATCTAGTCAACAACCCCAAGCAGCTGAAAGAGTGGGTGAACTTCTACAGCTAGACTGAAGGGAACCTGAGATAGACAGAGGCAGGAAAACTAGGACTGGCAGAGGCATGTAGGGAAGCTAATGATAGAACTCATTCTAATGACACTAGGGATGTGTTAATTGAATAGAATTCCTTTGGTGTCTTACTAGCACTGGGCACCTTAAAATTGTGGATAATGTTTAAGACATAGCATCACCCTTGACAAAACCTTGCATGAGGAACTTAGAGCAAAACACTGCACAAAAGGCAGTTGCTGAGGCCCCTTCCATACCACTTCTAACCTCTTTACCCAGCCAGAACTCTCCCATCCTTCTCTATGGTCTAGGCATTTGAATCTGCCTGATCCTCCCCTCTGCACATTTTCACCAACACCCCAGATATATTCCCAAATGTGGGATTTGGACCATGATTTCCATCCTGCATACTAGTCCAATTTCCTGGTTCTACCTGAAATCATTCCACTTAAGCCATATCTAATCTCTAGATCTTACCTGACTCTCAGTCTGCTCTGCTGACATAACCTCCTCTGTCTATATCAGATACAGAACAAAAGAAGTCTGTATACCCAGAGCTTACTGCAAAAATACAACCAATATAAAATATAAAGGCAATACTCCCTCAAATCTATTGGCCCTGTAGAAATTTTTGCTAATGAAAATTACTAGATGAATGCCAGGACATAGAATTTAAAAGAACAATATTAAACTTCAGTGAAGAATTCAAGGGCTTTAAAGAAGATTCAAAGAAACAATACAATGATATTGGAGACAAACACACTAAACAAAATAAAGCCCCAGTGATACCCTCCAAAACCCCCACAAATAGTAGACTGATGGAAACAAGGAAGAAAATCTAGGATTTGAAAACAAAATTCAATAAAGAGGGAGAAACAGTGAAGAAGACTCAAATTGAAACTGAGATGAAATTGAAAAACCCAATAATCCAACTAGAAAATTCAAAGAAAAGCCTTAGAAATAGAGAGAATCAAGTAGGATACAGAATATTATAACTGGAAAATAAAGACCTAGATGGGACATGCAAAGAGTATGATTTTTAAAATACAGAAAAGGAACATATAAGAAATATGGAACATGATAAAACTTCAAAAACTCATGGGTATAGATGAGAGAGAAGAAACCCAGGTTAGATTCATAGACAAGAATCTCAACAAGATCTTAGAGGAAAACTTCCCTCAAATAAGGAAAGAGAGGCCCTACGCATAATTTTGTTATATCATATATAACAAAAATACAGAATACCAGAAAGCAAAAATCTCCATGGTATATTATAGTTGAAACATGGGGTATACAAACCAAAGAAAGTATATTAGAGAGAGAGAGAGAGAGAGAGAGAGAGAGAGAGAGAGGTAGTGGGGGGAGAAATCCAGGTCACATACAAAAGAAGACCCATAAGAATAACACCTGATTTCCCAGTGGAATCTTTGAAAACAAACATTGAACATTCCTAGTCTTAAAAGACTCTAAGGCCAACCAAGATTAATATACCCAGAAAAACTATCCACAATATTTGAAGGATAAGAAAAAAATCCCCATATCTAAACAGTCTAAAAATGTATATCTGAAAAACCAAACCTAAAGAAAATACAAGAAGAAGTTTTTGGGATGAAGAGATAAATGAGAAAGGTCAACAGACAATAGAGGGATATGAAGCCATAATTACTAAATCACAAAGTACTGAGAACAAAAAGAGCAACACCCCAGATCAACAATACAATTACCACAATGAACATACACATATTTCAATTACTCTAAATATAAATGGCCTCATTTATACAATTAAAAGATTCAAGCTGGCTGAATACTAGCCAAAATAAATAAAGAAAGGACCCAATTTTACAGGATCAGAAATGGACAAGGACACCTAAGAAATTCAGAATCTTCTGAAGGAATGTTTTTAAAACCTGTATTCCATTAAGTTGGAAAATCTGAAAGAAATGGACAGATTTCTAATTTCAGCCCAACCACCGAAATTAAACCAAGAGAAAGTTAACAACTTTAACAGACCAGTAATGAAGACACTGAAATAGAAATAAAAAGCTTAAAAATAAGTCAGCCAAGTGGATTTACTGCAGAATTCTACCATACTTTCAATGATCTATACACACTAATTCTTAATCTACTCAAAAGAATATAAACACAAAGAACATTCCAAAACTTCTCCTATGAAGCTAGTACCACACTAATACCCAAACAAAGTTAAGACAGCAATAGAAGAAAACTATAGGTCAATATGCTTCAAGGACATAGGTTGAAAATCCTCAATAAAATATTTGTGAATTGAATATAGACTTACATAGAAAAGATTATCTAGTATGACCAAGTTGGTTTTCTTCCTGAGATGTAGAATGGTTCAGCATGTGCAAGTCATTACAGGGAATAAAGCACATAAATACAAAAGTTATAGCATTGTCTTAATAGATTCATGGGCTGTCTAGTTATATATCAACTTGACATAACCTAGAGTTATCTGAAAGAAAGGTGAAAGGAAGGAATTTCAATTGAGAAATGTTTGCCTCGATAGGATCCAACTAAAGGGCATTTTCTTAATTAGTGATTTTATGTCTACACACACACACACACACACACACACACACACACACACACACATTGTGGTGGATAGAATAAATATGATTCCCATACACTCATTTGTTTGAATGCTTGGCTCATAGGAAGTGGCACTATTAGAAGATGTGGCCTTGTTGGAGGAAGTGTGTCACTATGGGGGTGAAAATTGAGGTCTCATAAATATACTCAAGCTACACCTAGTGTGGAAGAGAGCATCTTCCTTGCTGCCTTCAGATCAAGATGTAGAACTCTCATATCCTCTACCACCATGTCTACCTGCATGCTTCCATACTTTCTGCCATTATTATGGACTAAACATCTGAAACTGTAAGCTAGCCTCAATTAAGTGTTTGCCTTGATAAGAGATGCATTGGTCATGGTATCTCATCACAGTAATGTAAACTCTGAGACACATATGTGTGTGGGTGAGCACATGTGTGCCCATATGTAACAATTACAAAAAATAATGAATTTGAAGGAGAGTAATCAAGATGTACATCGGAGTGTTTAGTGGGAAGAAAAAGAAGGGAAAAATGATGTAATTATAATTTCAAAAATCTAAAAAAAAATGTACTTTAAAGAGTAATAGGTTTAAAAAGAAGATAAGAAGATGGTTGCTGATATACAGAGAAACTGCCTATCAGAGGGGAAGTGACCAATAAGATACAGCTTATCTCATGGTGGTAGATACTGACTGTGGAGTAGTGTAGCGAATTGTTGTCTTAAACACTCGGTGAGTCTTGGTCCAGTTCTCATTACCGCCTTGTATACACTCTTGAGTACAGAATTTATCTCTCTCATTTGTGAAAATAAAGATCTTAACACTCCTCTCTGTAGCTGCTTTGTTCTTGGCACAATGGGAATTAGGTAAGTTTATGTGAGTAGACCTGCCTAACCCACAACTGATTGCCCAGGGGTTCTACATAATCATACAGAAAGACGCTACATAACATTTACCTTTATAGTATATATTGTTTGGCTTTGTATATATCCACTACTCTCTTCTAAATTGAATCATACTATATATATATATTTTATCACTCAAAAGTATATTACAATGGTCATTTATGTTGACAGATGGAGCACCTGCTAATTCATTTCCATTTAGATGTCATTGCCATACTTTATTTATGCCTTCTTCCATCAGTAGAATATTTTATACCCTAAATCTTTGTGATGGCAAATATTTCTGTTGTAAACATGCCTGCAGATGTGCAAGAGTATTTTCTCCACAGAGCGACAGGTTGGTTGGATATTCACATCTTGAGCTTTGTCACAAAACTAAATGTTTTTCCAGATTTCTCCACCCATTTGCACTCTCATGAGAGACACAAAATCTCTCATTGCCCTGTTGAGATCAGGAATCTTAGAACCCCCAAACCTCCTTTTGTCATTTTAACACACAGAGGATGTGTGTTTAAAAGAATAGTTTCCTTTTGAAATTTTTTAAATGCTATTTGAAATTAGCTTGGAGGGCAATAATTTTCCATATTAAATTTGAATAAATATTTTATTTATTTGATTTTCCTCCCTGGTCCCTGTTTCTGCTTCTGCTTCTTCTTTCTCCTACTGTACTCTCTTGCCCCTTTTCTCTGATGACTACTATAATTAAGAATCTTTATCATAATTTTTGCCATATTAATTTTCTTTTATGTAAAATGTCTCATCCATGTTCTTTATATATTCTGAATACTTACTTTTTTCTGTCTGTACAGCAAAATATTCTCATAGTTTTCAACCATTTCATATTAAAGAAGACCTCATGAACATCTGTGGAGTACAACTTAGAAGCATAGCTCAGATAAAGAAGCACAATGAAGATTCAGGTAGAATGACTGCAGTGGGTATACTTCATGAACTTTACAGATGTAGTGTGTTCGCTAGAGCAGTCAAGAATTGTCTTATGCATGTGGTAGGTACAGGCACAGCAGTGTAGCCACAGTAAATGAAGAAGTCCGAATTTCTTTGATGCAATGCAGAAGTTCATCATTTTAAGATCATTGGGAAATTTGAAGTGGACTTTGCCTGTTTGTTCTCCCTCTGTACTTCTCTGGGCAACCCAGGATATTTTCTTTGTAACAAAACCAAACCTGGAAACAGACTGTTAAAGGCAGAGGCAGATCTTCAACAGTGTCTGCAGTATCCATCCTCTGTATAAGGGAGGAGTAGTAGGGACTGCTCCCTTATTACAGGGGAGAGAATGGTACCACAGAGAAGCACAGGGCAAATGCCAGACCTAACAAGCAGAACCACAACGAGCATGTTGACTGGCAAAAATTCAACAAGAACAGAAAGCTAACCAAAGGGGCAGAAACACAATGTCCTTCATAAAGCTAATTCCTTAATAAAAAGAGTCACCAATTTTCTTGATCATTTTCTAGGGCCATGAAGAGATGCCATGACCATGGCAAGTCTTATAAAGTATTTAATTGGGGCTTGCTTTCAGTTTTAGATGTTTAGTCCATTACTATCATGGCAGGAGGCATGGTGGCACAAGCAGACATGGTGCTGGAGAAGTAGCTGAGAGTTCTACATGCAGATCTAAAGGAAGAAGGGAGAGAAGGAAAAACTGAGCTTGGTTTGGGTTTCTGAAACCTCAAAGCCCACTACCAGTGACGTACTTTCTCTGACAAGGCCACACTTACCTACAAGGCCACACCTCTGAATCTTTCTAGGTTGTACTACTTCCTAATAACTAAGTATTCAAAATTATAATCCTATGGATACCATTCTTATTCAACCAACACAACAATAACATTAATTTTCCATTGGTAGTTCAATCACTAGGACGGAAAAGGATACTTTACTTGTTATGGGCATTTGAGGGAGTCTCAAGCATTAGTTCATATTACTAGTATCCCTTGAACAAATTCTAAGGGACAAGACTGTTTACAAGAGCCTATGTTGAAGTCAACATCAGTATCCCTAGAAAGACTTCTATAAGTGTATGATGAAAGGCTTCTTTCTTGCGCCGCGCCATCCCTGACCAACAGGAATTAAGACACGACACAACCGGTTCCTTCTCTT
>JADRCD010182448.1:0-13307 GCA_019843815.1 Montemys delectorum
GTTTGTTTGTTTGTTTGTTTGTTTGTTTGAGAAGGCTTGCCTACTTCTTTGGGAAACTGAAGCTTAAGGTATAACATGGCTGCCTGTTCTAAAATGGAGTGAGTTAGGTCCCCTCAGAATGAGTGACTAAATCAATTAAGTATGCATTTATTTACAGCCAATGTCAAGAATAGAGTGGGACAAATATTTCATTAATAAATTTAAGAATGCTCATCTGTCTTGTACTCCCATGAAATATTCTTACTACCCAAAGCGCACCAATCTTTGTACTATAAGATGTAGAGTGTCACAATGTAGCTACTTGTACCCAAGGACCCTTTGTTCTCCATTATCTTAGCTAATGCAAGAACCTCCTGGCAGGATAAGAGTGAGATCCTACAACAGATCATGAAATTAGTTTCTCTGACCTTATTTGTATCAAGTGTATTATTTAAGCTTGTTTTTCTCCAATTCTAGTAAACAATGTTAAATTTTGTTCTGTGAGATAGCATAAAGCAGTCAATATCATGGGTTCCTTATTTTTCAAGCTTACACTAATCATGATTAAGTATGATAGAAATGCTAAACTCTATAATATAATAGGGATGCTGGACTTTGTGATAATAACTAAAGATTGAGGAGTAAGCCATCAGTAAAGTGAGTGCCTAACTAAAACATTCTAAGTAAACATACACCCCATCACTCAGGATCAGATAAAAAGATGCTCTCAGTTTGGGGCAGAATTTGACACAATGAGTAGGATGTGTTTGATGCTCAGAATTCTGAGATAAGTAAGCCAAGAAGATGCTGGAAATGTGGGTCACAGATCTGGGTGATTATTGACACTGAGTTTAATATACTAACCATCCATCCTCTAGTCAGTGCTCTGAATCTTCATGGTACTTGTTCTTTCCGGCATTGTGATGATGTTAATAACTAGGGAAGGGATAACGGTCTAGACCAGTTTGGTCTGTGGCCATGCCTGTGAGAGATTTTCTTAACTGGGTTGATTGAATTGGGGAAACTCACCATGAAAGTGGTTGACACATCAGCAGGGTCCTAGAATTAAAAACAAACAAACAAACACACAAACACAAACTAGAACAGGAGAAGACTGGCATGCTTGCTTTATTGAATTGCTCTCTGCTCTTGACTGAGTATAATGTGACAAGCTTCTTAATTTGCCTGCCAGATTTAATGGTGATTTTGAATTGTAAGCCAAGCCTTTACTTCCTTGCATTGCTTTTGTTGAGAATATATTATATCAACTGTGCAAAGGAAGTCAAGGTGGTCATCCTTCACAGAAATTAAAACAATACTCTCTTCTTTTTCTGCTAATTACTCAGGTACCATGCTCATTGATTGAGTGATAGCATAGCTTAACATTTAAGCAATATATTATAAATGATATTCATTTGTTTGTAGAAAATTGAAAAAAATGCCAAGATTCCATTTGATTAATTTGTATTAATCTAGTGTTCTACATTATTTTTCAGAGCCATTTTGGGTTTTAAATATTTTCTATATCTTGTTAATAACATTCATGTAAATAATGAAATATGATCGTATTTAACCTACGTGCATTTCTATTCTCTAACTCCTTAAATGTTTCCTTGTCACATGACTTCCAAACTTCATGTCTTATTTCAACTTACAAAACAAAACCAAAAACAGACAAACTAAGTCCCAATAGGCCAGGAAGTGCTTCTCAGGGTCATCTACTAGAACATGAGAAATCTACCAGTGGCTGCATCTTCAGTTAAAAAGTGACCACCCCCCCCACACACACCAAAATTGAAACAAGACAAAACAAAATAAAACAAACAAATATGTAAAACCTAACCACTGACTGTATGAATTGAGATCAATTGCTATCTGTGCTAGGATTTCTATAGAATGAATTGACCTTTGCAAGTGTTATGCAGATAACCACAGCATTTCACAGTACTCTTCTATATCCTTATGTTCTTATAGTCTTTCTATCTATTCTTTCTGCAAATTTCCTGAGCCTTGGTGGTTGTTGGTTGAATATAGATATCTCATTGGGACTGAGTTCTGAGTCTCTTTTTTTTGAGCCCCTATACACCTTTCTATTGACTACTATTGACTACATAAGACTCTCTGCTAAATGTGGTTGAGAGTAGCTCAGGTCTATGGGTGTAAACATAAATATCTAGAAGGCATTGTGACAGCATTGATATTCAGTCAAATAACAATAGCATGCTTCTATGAGCTCTTCAACCTTTTGGCCAGGCTTAGAGTACCAGGTATGAAATTCTATCCTTGAAGCATGCCTTAAATTTAACTGAAAAATAGTTGGCTACTCTATAGCAATTGTGCCACTATTGCACTAGTAGGTTTACCTTACCTAGCAGGTCAATATTGTAGTATTCACAGCCCAATGCTGGGTAAGACTGCACAGCACTTTCCAATAATATAATAGCCAGCGAATAGGAAGCTTCCTGGTTGTTTAAAATTGACTTCTCTGTGTCCTTCAGCAAAATTTTGTCATATCTTCAGAAATAGGTCCTTACTATATGGTCATGATGGGTAACCAATGCAAATGGAAATGTCCTGTTCTGTTTTAGAGACTTCTGGGGCTTCCTTGACTCTTAATAACTCTTAAGAAAGTACCCTGTGTCTTGTACTTGTATTTTCATCTAATAACTCAAGTCTTCTAGGCACAACACTGTCTACTCCTATGGAGCAGTTATCCCCTCTCCTCTCTCTCTCTTTAGAACTGTACTTTGAAAATGGCTTACTAATTAGAAGAATTCCACTAGGATTTATTATACTGTTAGTTTTGGTTAAGCCATCCACTATCCCTTACTGTTCTCCATCCTTCATTTGTTCTTAAATTCTCAGTTTTCCCACCCATTTTTTCTTTTCACGTGTGGCTTACTACCTTTGAGTTTTTCTTTTAAATTGGACTATAAACTGATAAGCTTCCACACTCCTTTTCTTTGAATTCTCCTCTCTCCTCCACTCCTTAATTTTCTGTTTGCTCCCACATACCTCACTGATTACAAATTTCGGTCATATTCCACTTTAGTACTTTTGTTTTATTTATAATCTTTTATTCTCCCTTTAATGTACCACTAAGCTCTCTTTCTAGTCTTTGGACATCATCCTTTGCACAGAGTTAAATACATAGGTGCTCGCTTCAGCAGCACATATACTAAAATTGAAATGGTACAGAGACGATTAGCATGACCCCTGTGCAAGGATGACATGCAAATACTTGAAGCATTCCATATTTTTTTTAAAAGTTAAATACACAGACAAAAATTTGAAGCTAGTATCTACATATGAGGGAGAGCATGTGGCATTTGTCTTTCTGAATCAGTGTTCCCTCCTCATCCAGTATAATTTTTCTAGTTCCACCGCTTTAACTTCAAATTTCATTTTTCTTTGAAAAAGTGCAATATTTGGTTAAGTATGCAGGTTGCATTTTCCCTGTCCACTCATCTGTTCTTGGATATCCATGTTTATTCCATTTCACACCTGTCAATAAAACAGCAGTGAGCTTGGATGTTTAAATCTCTCTATAGGAGTAATCTATCTACCTTACTGGTGTGTTGAAAATACTGAGTCAAAAAAGGCTAATAAGACACTCACCAGAGTCCCTGGCACATATTAAAATCTTAAGCAATACCATAGGAGACCTTATTTTTTTTAGACTTTTATAATAATCTTCAACTACATCTGATAATTCTATTTCCCTTTTAAATGCGGAATTAAAAACTAGAAGAAATGGTTTAGAAACTCAAATATTTGTCATACAAAATGTATCTATTAAATTTATTTTTGAGCTACTCTTATATTTTACAAAGTATAATTTTAATTTATAAATCAAAGAATCATTATAAGTTGTAAATTAAAACTTTAGTGATCTAGCTGTCTTTTCTAATATGAATTCTTAATTTTTTGAATCATCAGAAACATTTATTTGTAGATTAAGCTATAACATTTAATAAAAAAAGAGACCATGGATTTGAAAGCGTGAAGATGGTATATGGGAGGGCTTAGAGATGAGAAATGAAGGGAGAAATAATGGAATTACACATCAAAAGTAAAACATTTTAAATAAGATTTATTTTTGGTAAATGTCGTCTATGCAAACTTAAATTTTCATCTCTACAGCTTCAGCAGCTCATGTCCTGTGTTTTCATTTCCTGCGATGAATGCATTGTCTTCAAACTTTCCTGTATTAGTTTTCTGTTACCTTCTTAAGCTTAGCTTTTTCTCTTTGCACTTAAGATTGGTTTACAGGATCTATGGACTGATCCTGGTGACAGCATTTTCTCTCCTATTTTTTTCCTTTGATGTTAGAACTTAAACATTGAGGGCTTTTTCTTTTTTCCCTCTTATTTTTAATTGATTATTTTATTTATTTACATTTCAAATGTTATCCCCCTCAGAGAATCAGGGGGTAAGGGGATAGGATAGGGAGATTGCAGAGGGGAAACTGGGAATGGGGATAACAATTGAAATGTAAATAAATAAAATAACCAATTAATTCATAATTTAGGCGTTTATCAAAAATAATTAAACATTTATAGAAAAGTCTAAGTCCAGGTATAGAGGCTTATGACTATGATCTCAGATCTCAGAAAGCCATGATATTATCACGGTGAGTTCAGAGTTCATCTTGGGGTATTTATTAAGTTACAAAACAACACAGCCTGGGTTACAACAAGAAACTCTGGTTGAATTAGTGAGAGAGAGAACATGAGACTGAGAGAGCAAGAGAGAGAGTTCAATATCTATGACATAAAGTACACAAAATGGAGACTAATATGGGTAAAATAGAAGACCCTAGATTCAAGAATGGTTATGCAGCTGGGCATTGGTGATATACACCTTTAATCCTAGCACTTGGGAGGCATAGGCAGGTAGAATTCTGAGTTCGAGGCCAGCCAGAAACCCTGTCTCGAAAAACTGAAAAAAAAAAAAAAGGGAAAGAATGGTTATGCATTGTTTTGTATAGGACATTTTAAAATTGTGGCACATAGAATTATCAAACCTTTTGGCTTTATTCTTAGATTGTCAGTTGGTAAAGTTTTAAAAAATCTTATAATTTTTAACACAGATATTACAGCAAGATGTTTCCAAATAACTTGGGGAAATAAATAAAACTGCTCTGAGAATGATATTTTATAATTAATTCACTGTGTACTATATATATATATATATATATATATATATATATATATATATATAAAATAATGTTAAGAAACCAAATAAATTTTGATTCTGCAGAGGTTAACAATAATCACAGGAAATGCCTGCATTTGTCTAAACTGTAACATGTAAATCAGAAAGTTTGTAGAGGACATGTATAAAACCATATAAAACAGTGAAAATGTGGAAATATTTAAGATTAAGTGAAATATATGCAATAAGAAAACTAGATAAATGAATTGATAAATGAAAGCATTTAATTCTCAAAATAGAGCTTATCCAGATGCAGAGAGGAATAATGGTTGTAGAAATTACTCTATATGTTTTCAGAACATGTGAATTTATTTATATTCAGATATAAGTAATAAATGCAGCTACAATTTAAAACACCAAGTGAAGCGAATTCCTTACTTTGGTCTAGGGGATGGAGTAAATGTGACAAAATTTTCACTGATCAGAAAACTGGAACTTCTTTAAATGGGAAAAAGTTACTTGTCTCTGGAATTTTATGTCTCTAGTTCTGTCTGTATATTGTAGTCCTAGTGTTAACTGCATTATTAATTTTATTATCAAAATAAGGAATGTTTAATGATATATCTCATCCTATTTTAATGTTCTTTCTTAATTTACAAACAGAAGGCAAAACCATAAAGAAACAGGATTCTATTAAATTTAACTCAATTTCTTCTTATTATTGTTTTAATTTGGCATCCTTGGTCTCTCTGCAGAGAACTGAAGTCTGAAAAAAAATTCATTTTGTGTGATAAATTGGACTTTGGATCTTCAGACTTCCTATATATACAAGAATATTTATCAAGCAGTTATATAAAACCTGGATTAACTGTAATTTAATAAAGTGAGACTTTTATATGCCTAAAGGCAGCATGCTTGATTATTGTTAAATCTGCTTCTTTCAGAGATGGATTTTTTTGTGTGCTGAGAAAATTAAGTTTCCAAGACAACCCAGCTGAAGGTCAGATGTCTAGACAGACTAATTCACTGGCTTCATTAGCATCATCCTGTCATCTTTTGGAACTGTTGCTGGGTTTCTGCTGTCCCTGTACCAATATCATGGGATGAAAGATGCTACATTATATATATTATGATACGACTGGTGAAAATTATAACTCAAGTACATTAAACCTGAAAGGAACTGGGCCAATTTGTAAAAGGCAAATCCAAGCCAAGGTTCCTTATCTCGAGTGTATCTCATTAGCAGCTAAAGGATCTTTATAAGAAGAGAAAATGCTGAGGAATGGTATCCTCCCTAGAGGGAGGATAATTAACTAGAAACAAGTTGTAGTAGCAATCTTGTGTTTCTATTTGATATTAAAAATTAAATAAAATAGTGTGTCTTTTGTTTTAAATTCCATGATGAATCCACTTTCTTGTTTTAAAATATTTAGTATCTAATAACTGTGAGTTACTTCAGACAGATAAGCTATATTAATTCTGCTGCATCGACAATCCCATACACACCTCAGGCTAAGCAGTACCTAATATTTGGGAAAGTGTAACTATACATTGTTGTTTCCTCTTGAGTTAATGACTGGATTTTCCTCCTCCTCTAGCTCCTATCTCCATCTCAAGGAAATCTGGTCTGTAACATAGACTTAAGGAATTAAAGAGTAGCTAGACCAAGAATAAGCAGAATTATTTAGGACAAGGAGACCAGCAGGTTGGCATGACATCACCAGAGGAAGCAAGTGTGAAGGAATGTATATAATGAAATGATATACACAGGTGAAAATGTCACAATGAAACCCATTATTTTATGGACTAACTTAAAACCAATAAGTAAAACAAACTAATCCTAACAGCAGCAGCAGAAATGATAATACACTCTGGTCTTCAAAGATAGTGCTATTGCCTGAGATGGTCTTAGGTGGTGAGGGCAGTCTCTGATCTGAAAGTTTGAAAGAGCCATTCAGCTTGGTAGACATCAAGCCCAAACTCATGTTTGTTATTTGCTTATTCGTGTCTTGTCCATGTCTGTCTTTTGGAGTAGAAAAGGACAGTGTCAGCTCCTGAATTCAGCAGTGAGCCCAGCTCTGAGTTTTATATGGAACATTTATACTCTTCATGATAGAGATTATCACCATGGCTACTACTCACATTCAAACTATTGACACAAAAGACCCATGTCACACTGAGATTCCAGTCATTTTTGCCCCTCTCCCTGAACACTGCCGTAGTTTCTCTTCTAATAAGTTTTCTTTTTATTTTTGTTTTGTCTTTCAATGGAAATGTTTTTGTCGTATCTTACCATTTATTATCCATTCATCTCATATTGCTTTTCTATTAGGTTTATTTCTTCTTTCTTCTCTCTTTTACCTAAATTCATTCTCATTACTAACACTTTTTATTGCTAAATACTTAAACAAGATAAAAATATTTGTAGTTCCACAAATCTCTTCCCCTTTGTCTCTCTCTCTCTCTCCCTCTCTCTCTCTCTCTCCCTCCCTCCCTCCCTCCCTCCCCTTGTCTCTCTCTCTCTCTCTCTCTCTCTCTCTCTCTCTCTCTCTCTCTCTCCTTTTCTCTCTGTCTCTCACTCTGCTTCTCTGTCTCTCTCTGTCTCTGTCTCTCTGTCTGTCTCTGTCTTTCTCTCCCTCTGTGTCTACTATCTTCTTAACTCACCTTCCCATGACTTAAAGATACTCTATTCTACTCTACGCCCATTGTATGGCTGATACCTCAGGAGGAAGGGATGCCTCAGCATGAGCCTGCTGATGCATCCCTCCCACCTCACCATGATACCTGGTTCTACAAAACATATCGATGACTCTTTTTTATAAAACCCAAGAAGTGGTGCCTAATTAATCAATCGGGAAAGCTATTTTGTGCACCAAGAGTTACTGCACCAATGGAAATTATGAAAAATACTTAATTTAGTTTTAACCAGTGCTGGGAAATAAGACAAAAGAATACTTTTCAGTAAAACAAGTAAAGGGAAATCACTTAAAAGACTTATTCAAGGTTGTTAAGTATAAGACACATGATTTAGACACATATAACTTTTGATGAAATTAGAAATGATAATTATAAGTAGTGAGAAATAGATATAGGGCATTTTCTTTTTTATGATATAATTACTTTTATTGGTCATTTTATTTATTTACATTTCAAATAGTATTCCCCTTCCCAGTTTCTTCTCCATTAACCCCCCTTCCCTCCCCCTTCTCTGTCTCTATGAGGGTGCTCCTCACCTGCCCACTCATTCTTGCCTCAGTGCCCTAGCATTCCTCTACCCTTGGTTATCGAGCCTCTACTGGATTGAGGGACTCCCCTCCCAGTGATGTCTGATAAAGGCATGTGTACTCTTTGGTTGGTGGTTTAGTCCCTGGGAGTTTTGCGGGGTTTGGTTGGTTGGTATTGTTGTTCTTCCTATGGGGTTGCAAAGCCCTTCAGCTCCTTCAGTCCTTGCCCTAACAGAGCAGTCCCCAATGAAGGAGTTAGAGAAAGGTTCTATGGAGCTGAAGGGTTTGCAGCCCCTTTGGACGAACAACAATTACTAACTAGTACCCTCAGAGCTCCCAGGGACCCAACCACCAATCAAGGACTATACATGGTGGGACTGAATGTTCTGGCAGCAAGTGTATAGTAGAGGATTGCAAATTCGATCATCAATAGGAGGAAAGGACCTCGGCCTTGTGAAGGTTTTGTGCCCCAGTGTAGGGGAATGCCAGGACCAATAAGTGGGAGAGGGTGGGGTGGCAGGCATGGGGAGGGGGGAGGCAAAAGGGGTTTGTTATTGTTATTTTTGTTTGTTTTTTGGAGGGGAACCTGGGAAAGGAAAAATTTACATGTAAATAAAGAAAATATCTAATAAAAATAAATTTAAAAAAAAGATTAAGAATTAACAAGCCTTTCTGCTGTTAGAGTCATTGCAGGCTGCTGTGCCACAGGTGAACCAGTAAGTTACAGTGAACAGAGAAGCTATGTTTATATTCAGTGTTATGACCTATGACCATCTGAATGATTAGTAGCCTAACTCTCTCTGTAAAACACAACCCTGAGATGACTTCCAGTCTAGCCCTAGGGTGCCTAGACAGAGATCTAGCCTGAGATAATCACCAGTGCAGTGACAGGCAGATTTGGATGGGCTCCCAGAATGGGGAGCAAGCCAAAGACTAAAAGTACCCCACCTGGGACCAGTTTCCTGGGCAGAAGTGAGTCAGAGACAGATAACACTCACAAGGGACCATTCAGCCAGGCCAGTCCAGGGGAGAGCCCAAGACAATCAACAGATAGGGATTATGGGGTCTGGACAGGGAGCTAGCCTGAGATGAGCACCAGTCCAGCATAGTACAGGTCTTGGAAGGCAGACCATGTCTGAGATGACCCATGTCCTGTGCAGTCTTGATACTCCAGAGATGATCAGACACTCAGAGACCCTTAGTGCCAGTAAAGAGAGCCAGTAAGCAGTGGAAAAGTGGAAGACAAAGAGAACAGAAGGATGTCGGCCCAATGAAGAGAGGCAACACTGGAGACTCGAGGGAAGTGGAGAACAGACTAAGGTGAATAGCTGGTTATGACATCTGGGAGTTCTGGCCTGTGTGACCACCAAGGGCCATATCCAGATTTTTCACCATATAGTGATAGGGGTTTGTTACCAACAAAGAACAACTGTATGTCCCTGATCTAGGCTGCTGCCTGGGGAACATGTTGATATCTGAGAGCTATGTAGAATTAACCCCACCCTTCATGTGAAAGTTGTAGGAGAGCTGGCCCTGGTAGGCATGAGAGCAGGAGAGCTGACCCTGTCCCTAGCCAGCTGCAGTATTCAGGAGACAGGACCCCACACATTGTGGTACTTGCTGATTTGTCAGTCCAAGGATATTAGAGTAGAGGACCTAGCCCTACCACTCCTCTCCCAAGTGGTAGTACGGATGAGGGAGAGACACCCTCTTCCTCCCTAGACTCTTACCAGCTCCGGCAGACAGGAAACCTGACCCTGGGGTCATGGGTGCAGGAGAGTTGACCCTTCCCCAAACCATCTGCCTCCTTGGGAGATGCCTAGACAGTAAAGTAGAGCTGACCCTGGGAGCAGGAGTATTAGTGAGCTGGCTCCAAGGGTATGAGTATGGGATAACAGGAACCATCATTTACCTCCTGTCACTTATGGCAGGCAGGAGAGCTGATCCTGCCTCTCCCCTGCTGCTACACACTGTACTCTGGAGAGTAGTCCCTGCACCTCATCTGGGCAGCAGATTAGAGCTGGCCCTGGATGTGGGGCTGTAGGGTAAACCAGCACCGAGTGTGTGAGTGTGCAGGATGTCCAACTATGGTTCTGCATCCTCTGTTTCCTTCCTTGTAAAGTGTCCAGATTCCACTGCACCTGGGCTGGAAACATGAAAAGAAGTCTAGAATAGGTGGGGTTCTGCAGGATCTCTTTTGGGCTGGGAATGAGCCCTTGGGTGAGGTGGGGTCAAGAGAAGAGAAAAGGCCTTCTCTGGGGATCTTTGTTTTACAGTTCCTTAAGGCCTTCTCTGAGGATCTTCAATGGAAGAGCTCTCTTAGTCAATCTTAGCTTGTATACATGCTTTTATTTGGGGTAGGCATGTATGAATACACTTTATTAGGAGTGAATCAGGCCTATATATAGACTTTGGAGAGAAGGAAGTCATTTTCAGGGTAAATGAAAAGCATTGGCTAGAGTTTTAAAGTTCTGTGAATGCCTTACTTACATGGAGAGGCATGTCAGGAATCCTGATCCTTGCTGGGCTGGTTCTTATGGGGCCTAGAGGCAGGGTTTTGTAGGCCCACCAAATACTACTCAACCTTCCCCAGGTAGAAGTTGTGGGGAGTTAGGTCTAAGACAAGGTCAGGTCAGAGAAGGGAAAGCCCTGATGGTAAAGAGAGTCTTCCATTTTGCACTGAGCTCAGATGAGCTATCCAGTTATGATAAACTTTGACCTTAATTAGCAGGATTTGCCCATGTGAATGTGAAATAGTCATCCCTGCCTATTGTTTTCAGCAGTGGCACAGACAGGGATGGGGGAGAAGTGGCAGAGAAAAGAGCTGGCACTGGGTTCATATAAATGGGAGAACTGGCTATGTCCCTCACCAGCTGTAACACAGGAGAGAGGAGGTCCTGTACATTGCCTGGGCAGGAGAGTAGAAGTTGCCTGGCTGCAAGTGTTTCTGGTGATCCTGTCCCAAGAGCAGAAGAGCAGAAGAGACAGCAAGCTGACCAGCTCAGATCCAGTGCTTTGAATTGACCAAAAATCTACTCCATCAGTGAACTGCTGGTGTTCATGAAGAGGCTGGTTCTACAGATCCAAAATTATAGGATTTCCATGACACAGGGCAACAACAGGATATCTCAGAGGAGTCTCAGTGAGGTTCCAGTATTGACAGAGTAGCAGAAGTCAGAGGCCTCAAACCAGACCAAAGAGTCACTGTAATAAACATTTGCAAATAAAGAAGTGTGGACAAAAAAATTATGCCATAGGGCACAATATGGCACACTATAGTTTCCAAAATGAGAATTTTTTTTTCGTTGTTGTGAGGGAGGTTGCAAGTGTGGAGGACAGGTACTAGAGGACGGGGAGATGAGTAGTATTGGAGTATATGATGTGAAATTCACAAAGAACCAATATTTTTTTAAAAGATTAAGAAAATTTAAAAAAGAATTAACACACCAAAGAGACAATATAAGTGATTAAATACTAGTATAGAGAAAAAACAACAACAAAAAAAAACTGTACAAATTTTCTATGCTTAGAATAGAGCAGTATTCTTGCTAACAACATCTTTAAAATTTATAAACAAAATTTAAAATATTGTTGCTATCTGAGATCTAGGAGACAAAAATGCTCTACACAAATAAGTTTGCTGTTTCAGAAGTTGTCCTCCAATGCATAATTTTACAATAGGCATAATTCTTGTGTTCTCAAAAAAGAAGCAAAGGGACTATGAAAATCAGAATGAGGTTTTAAAGCCAATATACCCAAAGCGATAAAATAAGTGTTTATAATCCATGAAGAATAAATAACTCAAGAAAATTCAGAAGGAATCTTTGGAGGGATAGAGCATGGGGCATGGAATTATGGCTATGGTCGGACAGAGTCCAGCTTCAGCAAGAGTGAATCGCTCATGTCAGCTCAGACTCTGACAAGGTCTGGGTCTATAGCCCTAATGTAACTACTGAAAAAGCATAGGGTGATCTTTGTTTGACGAATAATTGTGATATAAAATGCATGCTGGATTTTTATGACATTATCCAACATGTATGTTACTATTGGAAGAAAAGGCAGCACAAGAAAGGTAGAGACAATGGAAATCTATATAGTCCTCCATGACAGTTGAGACACTTGTTTCACATACCTCTCCTTAAGGCTGGGGTTCTTCATAGAAGAGAGGATGGAAACATAAGAGCAACAGTTTGTGACGGACTGATGTGAATTATTTCTGGGCATGACAAACTTGATGCACACATGAACTTACAGAGGCTTTGACTGCATAGACAAGGCCTGAAGAAGACCAGTAAGTCAAAACTCCAAGTTGCATCATGAAATATCTCCACAACTGCCATTCCACTTTAGGAACTGTGGTCACTTATGGCTCCTGGGGCAGGGACAGTCAGTTAAATTTAGGGATGCGGTAGGTTTTAGTAGGTTGCCCATACTTCAGTGGACAATTTTACACACATAAACTCACTGGTAGTACTAGGTGTACTCAGTAGGTTAATAATAGAATATATGAAGATGGGAGGGAAAAGTAGGAAAGACAGTATGGAAGTCATTGGAAGGGAGGAGGTAAGGGGTTATTTTCATCTCAACATATTATATCCATGCATAAAAATTTCAAACAAAAGTTTTACCCATCCAAAAAAAAAAAAAGCCAAGCAGAAAAAAGAAATGACACTAATAGATGCAAACATAAGCCAAATAATAAATCTAGTGAGATAGATTTTATATAATATAAATTATATATCATCAAATTGAATGGCAAAAATGAGACATAACTGTTCCCAGGTATAGCTTGAAAAGGTTTCTTGTAGATGTGAGAGAGAAAACATCCAGAGGATGGTCCAGATTGAAGTGAGCCATGTGAGGAGAGGAGTCAGAAGGGAGATGAGAGAGGAAGAGATGAGATGTGTGTGTGTGTGTGTGAGAGAGAGAGAGAGAGAGAGAGAGAGA
>JADRCD010182448.1:13407-42191 GCA_019843815.1 Montemys delectorum
AGAGAGAGAGAGAGAGAGAGAGAGAGAGAGAGAGAGAGAGAGAGACAAAGATTACATGCAACTGAGTACCCACAGAACAAGAGTCAAAACACCTGAGGTTGTACAGGGATCAGAGGCTGACAACAGACAAGTCTATTACTGCACTGGTTTATTAGGTAGAGGCAGATGTGAGATGCTGAGAAGTGCTCACAGGAGCCAAAGGTTCTGAGTGACACTTGTCCAGGGTTTCTTAGTTGCCTAACATAAATCATAGAAGGCAAACAGAAAACTAAAGTTTGTATATACAAAAGAGATGATTCCATAATTTTCAAAACATCCATGACTGATATTAATACCAAAACAGATTATGTTTAAGAACTTTGAGCACAGCTGTGCAGTGGTGGCACACACCTTTAATCCCAGCACTTGGGAGGCAGAGGCAGGCAGATTTCTGAGTTCGAGGCCAGCCTGGTCTACAGAGTGAGTTCCAGGACAGCCAGGGCTACACAGAAAAACCCTGTCTCAAAAAAAAAAACTTTTAGCACAACTGAAGATAATATAGAAATGGAAGATTATTTTCAATGAAATAAGCAGAATGAAACCCTGAGATATAAAGCAGAAATAGAATATATTGGAGCCTAGATAGCTCATGAACCCTAGGAGAAAACAGTACTATTATTCTGCTAAAGAAACATAGTAATAAGATTATTGTTAATGACATTTTGTTACACCCATAGAGAAATGTACCCTATTCTCATCAGAGAAGTGTCTTCCTGCAGCACATGGTAATTAAGAGACTCTTAACTGGACAAATTATGGAGAGAAAGACCTTGAAATGCTCAACCCTAAATCAGATATCACATTATTACTTCAAGACTCAGATGTTTGTGCAGAAGGTAGAGGGGGCAGAAAGTGACAAATGACTTCCAGGAAACAGTATTTTCCAGATCCTATTGGACGTATGCCTACATGAACTGACAGCCACTGGCAGCATGCACTAGACCTGTGCAGGTTTACAGAAGACAAACTAGCATAGAGTTGGGGAAAGAGTACAGCTATGCCAAGCCCAGAAGCTATTTCAGCTGACAGAGGAAGAATCAGTTTTCTTGAGTGGATAGACACTAGGTATATGAAAACACACTCTAGGACAGGCCTTATGGTCAGGAGTAGCCGGCCAACACAAATAGGACCCAACATCTTTGGCATTTTCATTCTCTCTCTCTCTCTCTCTCTCTCTCTCTCTCTCTCTTTAATAGAGAGAAAGAACATGAACTTGGGTGGGTCGGGAGATAGAAAGGATCTGAAGGAAGGTGGGAAGGGGAAAGAATATGACCAAAATACATTGTATGATATTTTCAAGCAAAAAACTAATTTTAAAAATTAAAAAAGACACATGTGGTAACTTGGAGAAATGAAGAATTATATGAATTAATTTTCTTCCTACTAAGAGTCTCAGAATGATGAGAAGACAAAGGAGATGAAAATAAAATTTTATGCCATAGAAAGACAATAAAAGCAAATGAAGAAGAAAATTATAAAAACCACCCAAAGAAATGCTCGATGTCCTTAGTCATCAGGAAAATGCAAATCAAAACAACTCTGAGATTCCACCTCATACCAGTCAGAATGGCTAAGATCAAAATCTCAGGTGACAGCAGATGTTGACCAGGTTGTGGAGAAAGAGGAACACCCTTGCATTGCTGGTGGGACTGCAAGCTGGTACAACGACTCTGGAAATCAGTTTGGTGGTTCCTCAGAAAACTGGACATAGTCCTACCAGAGGACCCAGCTATACCACTCCTGGGCATATACCCAGAAGATGCTCCAACATGTAATAAGGACACATGCTCCACTATGTTCATAGCAGCCTTACTTATAACAGCCAGAAGCTGGAAAGAATCCAGATGTCCCTCAAGGGACGAATGGATACAGAAAATGTGGTACATTTACACAATGGGTACTACTCAGCTATTAAAAACAATGAATTCTTGAGATTCTTAGGCATATGGATGGATCTAGAGAATATCATCCTGAGTGAGGTAACCCAATCACAAAAGAACACACATGGTATGTATTCACTGATAAGGGATATTAGCCCAGAAGTTCAGAATACCCAAAATACAATCCACAAATCATAAGAAACTCAAGAAGGAAGACCAAAATGTGGATACTTTGATCCTTCTTAAAAGGGGGAACAAAATACTTATAAAAGGAGTTGCAGAGACAAAATATGGAGCAGAGACTGAAGGAAGGACAATTCAGAGGCTGCCCTAACTTGGAATCCTTCCCATGTTCAATCACCAAACCCAGACACTATTGTGGATCCCAGAAAGTGGTGGCTGACAGGAGCCTGATATAGCTGTCTTCTGAAAGGCTCTGACAGTGCCCAATTAATACAGAAGTAGAGGCTCACAACCAGCCATTGGACTGAGCACAGGGTCCCCAAAGAAGGAGCTGGAAAAAGGATTCAAGGAGTTGAAGGGGTTTGTAGCCCCTTAGGATGAACAACAACATAAACTAACTAGTACCCCGAGAGCCCCCGGGGTTTAACCACCAATCAAAGAGTACACATGGTGGGACTCATGGACATTGGTCCTATGAAGGCTATATGCCCCAGTGTAGGAGAATGCCATGGCCAGGAAGTGGGAGAGGGTGAGTTGGTGAGCAGGGGTAAGGGAGAGGGAACAGGGTTTTTATTTGGAGGGGTAACTCGGAAAGACAGTATCATTTGAAATGTAAATAAAGAAAATATCTAATTTTAAAAAAGTTCCAAAACATAATGATCATTATCCTAAACGAACAAAAAAGTGATTTATATTAAAAAATGGGGTACAGAGCTAAACAAAGAATTCTCAACTGACGAATACCAAATGGCTGAGAAGCATCTAAAGAAATGTTCAACATCCTTTGTCATCAGGGAAATGTAAATCAAAACAACCCTGAGATTCTACCTCACACCAGTCAGAATGGCTAGGATAAAAAACTGAGGTGACAGCAGATGCTGCAGAGGTTGTGGAGAAAGAGGAATACTCCTTCATTGCTGGTGGAATTGCAAGCTGCTACAACCACTCTGGAAATCAGTTTGGCTTTTCCTCTGGAAATTGGACATAGTACTACCAGAGGACCCAGCTATACCACTCCTGGGCATATACCCAGAAGATTCTCCAATGTGTAATAAGGACACATGCTCCACTGTGTTCATAGCAGCCTTATTTATAATAGCTAGAAACTGAAAACAACCCAGATGTCCCTCAACAGAGGAATGGAAACTGAAAATGTGGTACATCTACACAATGGAGTACTACTCAGCTATTAAAAACAATGAAGTTATGAAATTCTTGGGGAAATGGATGGACCTGGAGAGTATCATCATGAGTGAGGTACCCCAATCACAAAAGAGCATACATGGTATGTATTCTCTGATAAGTGGATATTAGCCTAGAAGATTGGGAATACACAAAGTACAAACCACAAACCATAAAAAACTCAAGAAGAAGGAAGACCAAAGTGAAGATACTTAGTTCCTTCTTAAAAGAGGGAACAAAATACCCATGGTAGGAGTTGTAGAGGCTAACTATGAAGCAGAGACTAAAGGAAGGACAATCCAGAGAGTACTCCACCTGGGAATCCTTCCCATGTTCAATCATCAAATCTAGACACTATTGTTGATGCCAAGAAGTGCTGGATTACAGGAGCCTGAGATATCTGTCTCGTTAGAGGCTCTGACAGTACCCGACTAATACAGAAGCAGAGGCTCACAGCCATCCATTGGACTGAGTACAGGGTCCCCAATGAAGGAGCTAGAGAAAGGACCCAAGGAGATGAAGGGTTTGCAGGACGAACAAAAATATGAACTAACTAGTACCCTTAGAGCTCTCAGGGACTAAAACTCCGACCAAAGAGTACACATGAGGGGAGGGACACTTATGGCCCCAGCAGCATATGTATAGCAGAGGAAGGCCAAGCCGGTCATCAATGCGAAGAGAGTACCTTGGCCCTGTGAAGATTCTATGCCCCAGTGTAGGGGAATGCCAGGACCAATAAGCAGGAGGGGGTAGGATGGTGAGCAGGGGGAGGGGAGGGAACAGGGGATTGTTTTATTTTATTTTATTTTATATTATTTTTTTCATATTTTCTTTCTTTTTTTTTGGTGGGGGAGGGAACCTGGGAAAGGAGATATTGTAAATAAGAAAACATCTAATAAAAATAAATAAGTAAATAAATAAATAAATAAATAACGACAGCAATACAATTATCCTTTTCAAACTGTTGAATTAAATAATGGATAACTTAAAATTCTATACTCAATGGAAACTTTTAAAATGTAGGGAGGCAAATATTAGTAACTGATACTACTTGTCAGGCCCATTGTGTGTGCATGAGTGTGCTTGTATGTGTGTGTGTGTGTGTGTGTGTGAATAAATTCTAATTATTTAAATATTATTCATGTTTACATTGCAAAAGGTATAATATTCAAGTTAGAAATGATTGCAATCTGTGACCACACAAATTCATGTTTAATGCTTCAATTTCTTATATTAACTAAATTTGTTCTAAGATAAGTTAACATGTGTATACAGGGTCTACTGGCCATTCTCTCACAACTCTTTCCCATCTCCCTGCCACCTCTCACTATATCCCTCTTTCCTCAAAATCTTTCTGTCATGTTCATCTCTAGTTGCTTTCATTCCTCAGCTTTAAGCCTGAAAGCCTGACTTCATGACCCAGAACTCACAAAAGGTGATGAGAACCTCCACAAACATCTCCAATTCACAAACCCACATTCAGTAATAAATATATATATAATTTATTATATATTTATTATTTATTCTTTGAATACTTTATAAATACATACATATATACTTTCAATGAATCTTTCACATTCATCCTCTACTATTTACCATCTCTCTCTAGATAGGCATACACATATACATATGTGTAAAATTATGAGTATATACATGTACATATGCATATAGTACTAAGTCCAGTTAGTGCTGTCTATATTTACTCGTGTGAGGCTGACTGTTGGGGCTTGGGCACTACCAGAGACTATACCTCTGAGGAAAAGTGACTATCTCAGCCTTAGCAACCATTAACATTATGCCCCCCCCCAGCTAACAGTGGGGCCTCAGGATGCCCGCCCCAGCCTGTGATGATGGAATTTTAAATTGCTTGATCTTGTGTAGGTCCTGTGTATCTAATCATAGTTCCATGGGTTCTTATTTGCAACTGCCATGCCATCTCCAAAAGACAGCATTAAAAAAGAAGAAAAAGTAAGATACATTTTGTAGAAAATAGAAAACATTTCATGAATTTGCTTTTATCTAAGACACATTTTTTATACTACTGTAACTAGCCAGCCATCACATTTTCCGTCTGTGTAGATCCATTCTTTAAACTTCTTGCTTGACAATTTGCTTAGTTAGTGCATGCACATATTCTCTTGAATCAATATGCCTAACTTGTCATTTACACTTAAGTGTAACTTTTTCACCGAGGGCCTCAAGAACCAAACAGCTGTGTGCTTTTGGCACTTGTCCTGACTCCATTCCTTCTTGCTGCAGCATAACCTTCTCCATTCTGATAGCCTTGCTTGAGATTTTTAACTTTTACCATCCATTAATAACTGAGTAGGGTTGCTTGATCATTTGCTAATCTCCAAGCTTGATGATTGTGATTTATACCATTCTCATTCGTTGTTGCTTTAAATTTTCATTAGGTCTTAGATAACAATTGTCAGTCAGAAATATACTGATCCCTTGGCTAGATTAGGTAATAAAATTAATTTGACTTTTTCCAATTAAATTCATTTTTGTTGAATTTGGTTTCACAAAATCCCTTTTTCTGGAAAGTTATCTGTCTGCAAAATGAACAGTTTATCATGACAACACTTTCAGACATAGATTTCCCATAATATCTTATTGAAAAGGATTTAATGCATTTCAACTTGGTCTCAAACTCTATCACTATACAATCTTAGATGACATACATAGTGTTAAATTCTACCACGTCCAGTTTATACAGTAGAAAAGTCTTGAACCCAGGGCTATGTGCATGCTAGGCAGGTAGTCTGTGGGTTGAGCCAAATCTTCAGCCTAATTTCCTGCAGATATAAAGCAGAAACATTGCTCTGAAATTCAGTTAAAAGACAGGCTGGTATGCCCAGGCCTAGTGGTATCAAATCACTACTTCTTGGCCGGCAACAACTGAAGTGTCAGTTACTAAAAGAAAGTGCTTGGGTAGATTGACTGAGGGCCTGCTGCTGATCTCTATGAGAATGTTCGACACTTTTGCCCTGGAGAACTCTAGTAATGTTGGAATTGGATAGCATACCAGGCACAAAGCCCATCAGCTGGTGTGCCAGGCAGGGTAGATCTTCTCAAAAGTTGCAATGTTCTAATCCTGGAACCAGTGACCATATTAGGCTACACAACAAGGGAGAATTACTGATGAATGTGGAGTTGAAATTGCTAACCAGTTTAACTAGTGAGGTTATATCAGGTTATGTTGGGTGTCTGTGTTATCCACAAATATTCTTTTAATTATAGTAGGAAGACATGGGCCATAGAGAAATGAACTGAGATCACAACATTGTCAAAATTAATATTTAGTACAATGAGACCCACTAGATTTTTAATCTCCAGCATGCTAAGCTAATAACTTGCTAAGTTTGAAAGCCTTTACATCTATGGTAATTTGTCACAACAATAAAAATAAACTAGCAATGTTACCCTGGCGGTATGAAACTCTCCTGGGGCTCTCCCTTCCTCAGCGGATGTATTGCTATAAGAAAGAGAGCTCAGAGCCTGTGTGTCTAAGCCTTAGGAAATAGCATGACATCTGTGACTAGAGATTTTAAGAGGACATTAGGTGCTCACAGGGACATGGCATGTCCTGTAAAGACATCAGGATTACTGCCCTGTACCCACCTGCTGTATGTGGGTCTCAGGCAGGTGTTACTTCCTCTCATGAAGCAATGAACACCCAAAGCTAGTGCTCAGGGCTCTTTGAAACTAAAATATAATATTTTAATAAAAAAGTTCATATTTTTAACATGTTCAGAAGATCACAATATTATTCATCAAAAAACAGAGATAACAAATGTGTTATTTAATGAAAATTAGAACGATAAATAACTTAAACAAATATCTGCAGAAATAGCACATATATATGCACCACACGTACACACACACAGACACACACACACACACACACACACACACACACACACACACACATACACGTACACACACACCAATTAGTATTCACAGTGCTTTCCCAATAGTTCTCAACCTGTAAGTTGTGATAGCTTTAAGGGTCAAAGACTATCATAACAAACTCTATTTGCAACGCCACATAAATTAACATTCTATTGGTTAATGAACCAAAGTAGTCATAACTATGAAACCAGCAGTCCCCACCAGAATGTACTTGTGTTCATTATGGTCTAACAAGTACTTCATTTTAGAGAACAGTAATCCTTTATAATTTTACTAAGTTCTACTTATATTTTTGCTTAGGTTAAAAAAAAGTCTCACATATATAGAGTGCACAATGTACATGGTGCATTTTAAGCTTGTAATAAAGTAGAAATTCATTCATGGTTCCAATTCTTGGTCATAAGATTTTTTTTTATGCTTTGTTTCTTAGCAACAAGGAGAATAGAGGAGATTGGAATTTCTCTTTGACAGGCATGCCAGCATTTAATCCTTTCTACATTGGAGTCCTGTTCCTGTAACATAAGAAGAGGCATGCTTGCACTGGGCTCTGTCTCCTGTAAGCTTTTCCATAACCCATTTTATCATGATAAAGGAATGCAAAAAGCAAAAGGACAGGTCTCCAGTGGCTACAGTAACTCCCACATGTGATCTTTCAATCTAAACCAAACCAATTCAATGCATTCACCTTTCACAGGCTTCCATGACACTCTCAAGGGTCAGGGAAGAATCTGAGGAAGAATAGAAGTCTTGGTTTCCCCTTTATTTCCCTTTTGTCTTATGTTCAAAAAGAATAGTGCCAATAGGCTTCCTGTCTCTTCAAATCATTCCTATGTCCTCTAACTTGTCTCCTGCTATTTGTCTCTGCAATAAGTGATAAATATGGTGGTCCTCCTTCCTGTGGCTTAGCTTAAAAAAATAGTAGACTTTTCCCTGTGAATGTGAATTATGATGCAGTCTGTTAGATCAATAACCTACAAAAAGCTAAACTTTGTCCCAGATTCTGCTCTAGGATATATATTCTGTAAATCCTGCTCTATCCTATCCTTGTCAAGGTAGACACAGCTCCTATCTTAAAACATCAAAATAATAATTTACATATATATTCACAAATGTTTTTCTCAACTATATTATTTATAATATTGATATTTAATGAAAACTAAATGATTGAAAATAACTATTTATTTAGTTAGTGGATGAGCACCTTCTCACAAATTTTAAAAGAAATTAAATGAATGGGTCATGTAATATTAATCAGAGTAAATGTGTGTTAATTAGATAATGAAGTGACTGAACAAAATTAAATATATTTTAAAAGTAAATTTTAATTATTTGTAATTATCTTCTGATATTTCTTCCAGGCTTTAAAATTTGTGTCTACCAATTAAGTGTAGAAAAAAGTCAAAATGTAAATGCTGAAGACAATGATTTCTGCAAAGTGGCCAAATCTTATGCCTAGTTGCATGGCTACATCTTCTTTTTCTATCCATTTTAGTGTACTATAATCCCTGAAGTATCTACTAACTTACAAAACCAATTATCAAATTTCAGTAACTACAAAGGATCATAGGTGAGGAGGAAACACATCATCCCAACACTGGGAGTAACTGGGACAAGCAGTACCCAGGCACACAGGAACTCTGCGAGCCCAGTGGCATAGGTTGCTTCCAGTCTGTCTGGGCAGGTGCAGCTAGTCCCATAATACCCAGAGGAAGCTCTACTCTCAGGCACTCTAACATGCCAATGGTTCACAGGATTCCAGAATCACAGAATCACAGAGACAACTTGACTCTGAGGAGTTCTGACACAACCAGGATCCCAGGAAGGACAAGCCCTAGTGAGATTTAGCCAGAGCAAGTAGCAGTAGCTATAACAAGATGCCTGGAGACAAGCATAAGAAAGTAAGCAACAGAAAACAAAGTTACTTGGCATCATCAGAACCCAATTCTCTTACCATAGCAAGTCCTGGACACAGCATCACACCAGAAAAACAAGATTCAGATCTAAAATTACTTCTCATGATGATGATAGAGGACTTTAAGAAGGACATAAATAACTCCTTCAGAGAAATACAGGAGAAAACAGGTAACAGCTAGAAGCCGTTAAAGAGGAAACACAAAAATCCCTTAAAGAACTAGAGGAAAATACAATCTAACAGGTGAAGGAAATGAATAAAATCATCGAGGATCTAAAAATGAAACTAGAAACAAAAAAGAAATCAGAAAGAGAGACAACCCTGGAGAGAGAAAACCTAGGAAAGAGATGAAGAGTCATAGATGCAAGCATCACCAACAGAATACAAGAGACAGAAGAGAGAATCTCAGGGGCAAAAACACCATAGAAAACATTGACATAACATTCAAAGAAAATGCAAAAAGCAAAAAGTTCCTAACCCAAAACCTCCAGGAAATCCAGCACACAATGAGAAGACCAAACCTAAGGATAATAGGTATAGAAGAGAGTGAAGACTCCCAACTTAAAGGGCCAGTACATATCTTCAACAAAATTATAGAAGAAAACTTCCCTAACTTAAAGAAAGAGATGCCCATGATCATACATGAAGCCTACAGAACTCCAAATAGACTGGACCAGAAAATAAATTCCTCCCATCACTTAATAATAAAACACCAAATGTACTAAACAAAAAGGAATTTTTAAAACATTAAGGGAAAAAGGTCAAGTAACATATTAAAGGCAGACCTACCAGAATTATACCAGACTTCTCACCAGAGACCTTGAAAGCTAGAAGATCCTGAGGAGATGTCATACAGACACTATAAGAACACAAATGCCAGCCCAGGCTACTATACCCAGCAAAACTCTCAATTACCATAGATGAAGAAAACAAGATATTCCATGACAAAACCAAATTTACACAGTATCTTTCCACAAATCCAGCCCTACAAAGGATAATAGATGGAAAAACACCAACATATGGAGCAAAACTACACCCTAGAAGAAGCAAGAAAGTAATCTTTCAACAAACCCACACAAACCTAATTCCACCTCTTACAACAAAACAACAGGAATGTGACAATTACTTTTTCTTAATATCTTAATATGAAAATTAATATTACCAACATATCCTAATCGATTGCAATCCAAAAATATGAGGAATTAGAAATTTGGTGACTGTCATCCAATGGTCTCTCTAATTTAGTAATTGGAGAATTAGTTCCAATATTGTACAATCCATATACACTTTTAGCTTGTTTGTATGTGACAGTGTCTGGGTGTGTACAACATAAGGGTCTTGAAATCTTGCTTCTCCTATCTCAGCCTCTTTATTAGTAGGATTGTTTATTTCATGTTTTTACACTATCCTATGGTTTTCAGAACAGCTTATATATTTCAAAAGTATTTATATATCCAAACGAAACATAGACGATTAACTAGGGAGGTGGCTTGTAAGAAAACAACAAAGAGTGAGACTGAATGCTTTGCTTGACATTTGTAATTCTTGTATCAAGTTTGAAGAAGAGGACTTTATAAGTTACTGTATCTCTGAGATGAATGCTTTTCCAAATATTCATAGCTAATGAACCAAATTCTTACCCTCACCTAATGTCTGTGCCACCCTCCAAGCAGAACCATTATTCATTGAAATAGTTGGTGAATGACTTCATGGATAAACCATCTTAATATACACACCATTTCTTAAATGAATATAGCCTGTTCCCTGTGGACTGAGAATGAAGACAATCACTCAAGTCAAAAAGCTTTGACCATAGCAGGAAATCTGTATCCAAAAATTTTGCCTACAAATCATTCCTTGGCACAGCAGAACTGTCAACTGTCAGCTTAGCTACTAGGGAGGTAAAATCCTTTTGTGATATGAAGGTTACTGAAGTACAGCCTTATTACAATGAAGTCCAATGTCTAAAAATTGTTCTTATTTTGGATTTGTACCACAGTAAGAGCCAAGATTTTCAGCTCTACTAAAAACAAAACAAAACAAACAAACAAACAAACAAAACGACTTTATTTATGTTCATTTAAAAAATAGTAGTAATATATTATTGTCAAATATACAGTTAATATGTTTGGAGTTATTTAAAGTTTATATTGAGAAAAATATATGTATTTTCAGTATTGCTGTAGACAAGCATCTACATAAGATTGTTCAATTGATTGTTGTTTTATATCAAACAACTTTTATAATACTCATTTTTATTGTTCCAATATTTTACGAATTTTAAAGAATATGACAAAATAAAAAAAAACAAAAGGTATTGCAGATATTGAAGAGGGGTTTCTAGGAGGAGTTGGAGTACAAAAAGGAAAGAAGAATGTGATCTAATTCTGTTTACTTTAAATATGTTTCTAAATGTTAACAATATTCAGATAAATTGAAATTGTGTATCTTCTTCATCATAATGCAATAAAATTTAAATTAATAAAAAAATAAAACAGATGGCTGGGCTAACAGAAAGAACAACAAAAAGAATTCAGTAACTTTGGATAGGTGGTTGTGCTAGGACACAATTGTCTGTGGTCTGTCATAATTTCCCTGAACAATACCTGACCATATAAAAGGAGATAGAATATATTCTGTGTTCAAATTTCAGGTGGAATGATGGTTAATCTTCGATGCCAAGTTCTGTAGGTAGGAGTGAGTCAGAAGACATGTCTGACTGGAGTGTCTGAAGGTGATTCAGAAAGCCTTAACTGAGGGGAAAGACCACCTTGAGTGTGGTCAGTACTGCTTCATGAATGAACCGGGAGTCTCAGACTGACTAAACAGTGAGTTTGAGAAAACCGGTCTGAACATAGCATTCATCTTTCTCTGCATCCTGAATGCAGACAGATGTGATCAGCTACTTCCAACTTCCACTGCATTGCATTTCCTGGTCCAGGTGAGTTATATACTCTCAAACAAGGAGACAAGTTCACCCTTCCTCCTAAAGTTCTTTCTTGTCAATTATTTTGTCACAACAACTAGAAAAACAGTGAATATCGATGGTAAATATGATACTACCACCCACAGAACTATATAGTCATAGGCATTCAGTGTAATTAGCCATTATAGGGAAATTGTTTATATGTAATTTTTAATTTCAAGAACCTGGATCTAACTGCCACAAAAGCCCTAAATAATTGGAAGAAGTAAGCAATCTAACAGCACACACATGAAAAATATTGGAAGAAAGAGAATTAAAAAGGCTGATGACAGGAGAGTACTTACTCAGAATGTTTGATTCTGTCATAGTGTGACGATTATAAAATGTAATTTCACAAGCTAATGCCCTCCAAATCATTAAGCCTCACAATCTTTTGAGACCATAATGGAGTGTGCTTGCAGGTCTCATGAGTGTATGCACTGCTTATGTGATTACAGGTTTCACATATTCCCAGCAGGGCCTATTTCTAAGCACAGTGTTTTTGCGTGCATGTGTGCTAAGAGGTTGGCCTGCAGTCCACGTCGTGGGAAAGGCCAGCTTTACAACCAGAATGACCATCTGACTAAGACAAGTAATGGAATGAGTCCACCTTCCTACGAATAACAGGAAGGTAAACAGTGCGTTGGCCAGATTCTGATGAGTGGAACGTATTTATAGATTGATATGGCAGCATTTGCTCAAACTGCCTAAAAAGGAAACTGGTTCCTGAACTGTAAGAGAAGTCAAACTTAAAACAGTGTTGCTCTGTAATAAGTACTAAAAGAAATTAGGCTCAGTATAAATGGACTCTCCAAATTTGATCATATACCCTGGATGATTTAGAGTCTATGATTAATAATTTCCTGAGTTTGGTATGTTTATATGTCGAGATAAATAAAATCTAATGTATTTATTATTAAAAACGATTCAAATTGTTTCCTCTTAACGCCAAACTCATTATCTACTAAGGATTTGAAAGGCATCAAGTTCATTTTACATTGTATGAAAATATAAAACAATAAACATTTTAGTAGTCAAGTAGTGAAAATAAAAACCAAATACTATTACTCCCTTCACAAAGAACCTTTATTTATTTTTACCAAGTAACAATATAAAGCAACAACCTCTGTGGGAACTGGGTGTGTATGCTGCTACTTAAATGTTGTTTCTTATTCTGCAGAGTAGGATTATGAGTATATGTTAATCAATATAGTCCTAACTACTTGTCTATGATATATAAGCATATACTATTCCTTATACATTAATGTACCTATAATTTAATATGTATGTACAGAGACACATCAGTTTACATGGAGCTTTCTATTTTCATTTAGTAACATAAGATTCAAAATTGATACCTCTCATTGTTTATTTGTAATTTTTACTTCAAGAACCTGGATCTAACTGCCACAGTTGAAGGAAAAATCTCAGCCAATAACATCCACAACTAGATTACAGTGTCTACACTGTCCACATTGGTCTTAGTCCTAAGTTTCCTTCTTCTTTGCCAAGTTCTTTAACTCACTATGTTCACTGACAGCCCCTTTAATTTAGTTGTACTAAAGTGTACTGAATTCTAGCACATGGGAGGGAGTGGCAGGCAGATCTCTGAGGTCAAGGCCAACCTAGTCTACAAAGGAAGTTCTAGTATACGACAGGGCTACACAGAAAAACCCTGTTTCCAAAAATCACAACAACAAACAAATGAACAAACACCTCACATAAACGAAAAAGAAAACTAGGAAATAATTAAAATGAGGAAGCAATAAAAATGATATCAATTCTCCAATCAGATGGCAAGAATAGGAACGGTAGCTTTAAACTTTGGAAATTATTCTTGCATGGGAAGTTATCATCAGAAAGATATTTAAGAATCATACTTGATAGCCCTAATTGTTAGTCTTTTACATAAGGATTACTACAATTTACAACACAGGGAATATTATACACAAAGGAGTTAATGAGTGCCACACAAATCATAAAAAGCAACTTTTAATTGCTCCTGCTTTCCACCAGCTCATCCCTGATGAAAGTACTTCTTCAGGGAAGTGCCTTCTATAAATAGTTATGGCATTGCTTAAATATCACCATTTCTGCATACATAATGCCATTTTGGTGGGTTCTTCAGGTTGAAGCATGAGGAAGCTATTAGAAGAATCGCAACACTTGGCTCGTAATGTATACGTGAGCCACGTAGAAACTAGGATCTGGAACTCAATGCTGAGAACAAAGGCAGCCAGAAGGCTGCTTTGAATCACCAGCATCAGCTTCATCTTGAGCTCTTGGCTTTAGAAAGCACTCAGTCTGGCTTACATCTGATCTGGACAGAGTATTCCAAGCAGAGAAAGAGTGAGTACCTGAATTCCATTTGTCCCAGTGCCTTTTAACCTCTGCACACTGTAAGACCCTCATACAAAGTAGGGTCCCACAACCATGGAGATTTCCTGACATTACCTGAAAGCTTTCACTTACATTCTGCCACTACATATCATGCTATGTTCCCCAATTATCTGAGTGCTTTTAATTGGCACAACCGTTCTTTTAATTTTTAATACTCAACAGTGCTAGCTGGGCAGTGGGGGCACACACCTTTAATCCCAGCATTTAGTAGACAGAGGCAGGCAGATTTCTGAGTTCGAGGCCAGCCTGGTCTACAGAGTGAGTTCCAGGACAGCCAGGGCTATACAGAGAAACCCTGTCTTGAAAAAAACAAAACAAAACAAAAACAAAAAACAAAAAACAAAAAAACAAAAAAAACTCAACAGTGCTTTATAATGTGATTATGAATCCTTAGTCAGGATAATGCATAAAAACATTATATACAACTCTGTATACAACCTGTTTCACTTCCTGGATAATGCTGCTAAATTGTATTTTTTATATTTTCATTCATAATTCATTAATTTGTTGATAGTTTTGACACCTTGTCTAAGATACAATTATGAAAGATCATAAGACAGAGTTTTTTATTAGATGTTTTATTTATTTACAATATCTCCTTTCTCAGGTTCCCCTCCAAATAAAATAAAATAAAACAAAACAGAAACTAAAACAATACCCTGTTGCCCCCCTCCCTCTGCTCACCACCCACTCCCTCCTGCTTACTACTATATTATGTTAGCATTTCCATGGAGGTCTGTTATATGTTTGAATGACGTTTTGTGGTTGGTTTAATAAAGTGATCTAAGAAATTATTTCCCATGGAGCTATTTTAATTATTCTAGTACTATTTGTTTAAAAATCAGTTTTTTTCATTGAATTTTATGATTCACTTTTAAAGCACAATCATTGGGATAATATAGGGAAATACTGTCAGTTCATTTGTTACTCTGTTGCTATAATTATGAAAATGGCTTATAATGCTGATATTTATAACTTTGTGCAATTTTTCTGATGGGGAAATGTAAGACCTCTAACTCTTTTAAACTTGTGTTGATTACTCCAGGTTTATTATATTCTTATGAACATTTTAGAATCATCTTGTCAGTTTATGTAATTACAAAAGCAGGGTTCGTGTAGACAACCCATTGGATTGGAAAAGTTGAGGACAGCCATAGACATGAAGTGAGTGCATTTGATTCCTCAACTTAGAATTCCTTCCCATTTATGTAAAAAAAAAAAGCCTTTACTCCTGTCAACAACACCATATACTTCTTTATTGAAAATCAATTTTTATACTCTATATCCTGATTCTCGTTATTCCTCTACCAGTTCCTCTCACATCCTCCCCGTCCTGCCAAATCTATTACCATAACTTTCTCTCTTTATTAGAATACAGAAACATATCTAAAAACAATAAGATAAAATAAAATAAAACAAACCAGGTTAGAGCAGAATGAACCAATGGGAAAAAAGTACAAAGAACACATACAAACACATAGACATACATATTCACATAGATACAAAAAAATCTATAAAAACAAAATAGGAAATCATAATCTAGAAGTAAAAGATGTGTAAAGAGGAAAGAAAAAGTACAGACAAAGCATTGTGGAACAAAATAAATAAAATAAAATAAAACAACTTAAAAACTCAAAAGATTACTGAGTTCACTTTGTGTTAGCCAATAGCATCTAGCCTGCCCTTAAGTGTAGCTTGTATACCCTGTGGGATTTCATAGGGGAAAACTAATATTTCCTCTCCAAGTGTTTATCAATTAGAAGTAGTTAGAGATGGGGATTGTGTCCACCTCCTCACCTAAGGCTGAGACCTCTTATGGCTTAGATCTGTGCAGTCTCAGTGAAAGATGACACAGGATCTGTGAATTCACATGTTCACAAATCTTAATGTGGGTAAAAGGCCATGTTTCCTCGATGTCTTCCATTTTCACTGGCTCTCACATTCTTCCTGACTCCTCTTCTGCTGTCTTCTGAGCACTGAGGAGAAGGAAGGATTTTATGGAGATATCCTATTTAGGGTTGAGAGTTCCAAGGTCTCTCATCTCTGCATGTTGCCTAGTTATGAGTTTCTGCTTTTGTTTTCACTACTGCAGGAGGAAGCTCCTTAGATGGTGGTTGAACAAGACCCTGACCTATGAGTATAGCAGAATGTCATTAGAAATACATTTCCCCTAGGTCCATGGCCTAACTACTCTCAGGTTGGTGTCCATCCAGGCAGTGTTAGTCATGGGTTTCAGTTCACGGAGTGGAACAAGAAGATAGTGGTTAGATATTTCTGCAAATTTTGTGCCACTATTGTACCTGAATATCTTGCAGGTAGATCACCATTGTAGTTCACAGGATTTGCAGCTGGGTTGGTGTTTACACTTCTCATTTGGTATTGTGCAGAGTAGCCTCCTGTCTCATCTGCATTAGTCAGTGGGGTTGACGGTTCTAGTTACACACCAGCTTGTGTTCTCCATGTCCAATAAGTTATATAAGCTTTGTCTTCAACTATAAAGCTATGACATCAATTTGTGGAGAGCATCCAATAGTCTTGATTATTACCTGGGTTTATTAAGGGTTTACATGGGATGCTTTTGTTCAGCAACTTGATTAGGTGTAACCCATTCTTAACACTGGGGTTTCATTTGGTGGCAAGAGATGTCTATTTGGGACTTTGTCTTCTCTGTTATTTAATTTTTCCAATTTAGATTTCTTTCATAATTCATATATTTAAAAGTTTCTATTGTATAGTAGTTCCATAAAACCTCATATGAAGATTAAACAGGAAAGGCAATTAAATAGTGGGTAAGAAACAGCTAAAATGTCTTACAATTTTAAGTGCATAGCCTTTCATTATTTTCTTTATTTTTGCTATGCAGATCATTACTGCATTGTTATTTTAATTGGGTTGTTTTGTTGGAAGTTTGTAGAAATATAGCTTTCTTCTAGATGTTTTCTGTTTTGTGACCTTACATAACTCTAATTGTGGGTAGTAGTTATTGTTTGTAGATTTGTTGGAATACAATATATGGAAGACTAAATAATTTACAAAGAGATTTTTTTCTTTTTCTCAGTCCTATCTGTTTGTTTTTGACTACATCTTATCTCTCCATTGCCAAAACTACCAATTATATCATGCAACTGAGTAAACATTAACAGGGTAGAAAGACTTTTTTTTTATTGTTGCTTTTGTTGTTTCCCTCCCTAAGGAAGTATAATATTAGTCACTGATTTTTGTTGGTTTTGTAAATTATCTCAACATAACAAAAATTATTTTGCTTTTGGAGTCCTAATATAATCATATTGTGCATACAAACATACTGTGCATGAAAACCTATTGAAACATTCAAGTCGTTTTCAGAGTAATTACTGTATGAATCACATTTAAATAGTATATGTTAGTCTCATAGAACCTAGAGTATAAATGATGACTGTCCTGTCTGATATTCGATTACATGCCTCATGTTTGGGTTCCAGGGGTCTGACTAATAATATTGATAAAGAAGTGGAGATATCTGACAAAAAAGCCGAGTTATATTTGAAACTCTATAATGTAAAAGCACATTAAACACCTGTCTTAAAAAGTTATATCTCTTTCATCATAGGAGCTCAGAAGAAAATGGCAGAAGGAAATGACTCCATTGTGACTGAATTTGTCCTCACTGGATTAACAGAGCAGCCAGGGCTGCAGCTGCCCCTGTTCTTCCTCTTCCTAGGAATCTATACACTCACGGTCCTAGGAAACCTGGGTATGGTCACGCTCATCCTGTTGAGTCCGCACCTGCACACCCCTATGTACTTCTTCCTTAGTAATCTGTCTTTTGTTGATCTCTGCCAGTCCAGTGTCATCGTGCCCAAAATGCTAGAGAAATTTATCATGGTGAAGAGTGTCATTTCCTATGCAGAATGCATGGCTCAGTTTTACTTATTTGATGTTTTTGCTGTTTCCGAGTGTCACATGCTAGCTGCCATGGCATATGATCGCTATGTTGCCATCTGTAACCCCTTGCTGTATAATGTTACCATGTCCCACAAAGTGTGTTCCTGGATGGTAGTAGGGGTGTATAGTGTAGGCTTGATTTGTGCTACAAGTGAAACAGTTTGCCTGCTTCGGCTGCTTTTCTGCAAAGGTGATGATATAAACCACTACTTCTGTGATCTTTTACCATTACTGGAACAATCCTGCTCCAGTACGTTTATCAATGAAGTACTAGGACTGTCCTTCGGTTCCTTTAATATTACTGTTCCAACTGTGACCATCCTCAGCTCCTACATCTTCATCCTAGCCAGCATCCTCCGCATTCCTTCTACTGAAGGCAGGTCCAAAGCCTTCAGCACCTGCAGTTCTCACATCTTGGCTGTTGCTGTCTTCTTTGGATCTTTAGCCTTCATGTACCTGCAGCCATCATCAGTCAGCTCCATGGAGCAAGGGAAAGTGTCCTCTGTGTTTTATACCATTGTGGTGCCCATGCTGAACCCCTTGATCTACAGTCTGAGGAATAAGGATGTCAAGGTTGCCTTATATAAGATTGTAGGAAGAAGACAATCCGTGTGAAATGAAGAACTTGGTTAGGCAAAACTGTACAACCAAAGAGGCTTTTGAAGTGTACAAGAAGACATACTGTGCACCCTCATGAGTCATGAGGCTTTATGAATGCTTGGCTGTTTTGAATAAAATGTACTGGACTCTGAGGATGAAGCCCACGGCCTCTCTGGGATACTCCACAATCTGACTGTCCAGAAGTATGTGTAATACTTTCAAATAAGTTTTATAGAGCAAATACATTCATATAATTATTTTGCTTTACAAGTCTGCAACACTGTTCTTTTTAGGTGAAATTTACTTTTGTTAAAGCAGAGAGTAATACATTTACAGTAACATTTGAATTGCTTAACATTTGGGCTTCTTGATATTTTGTTTTGTTTTGTTTTGTTTTGTTTGAGACAGGGTTTCTCTGTGTAGCCCAGGCTGGCCTCGAACTCAGAAATCCACCTGTCTCTTGGGAAATCCACCTGCCTCTTACAATTTTAAATTAACTGTACTGGTAGTCACAATTTTGAAACTATTACTTTTTTTTTGTTTGTTTGTTTTTTGTTTTTTGGAGATGGGGTTTCTCTGTGTAGTCCTGGCTGTCCTGGAACTCACTCTGTACTCTGTAGACCAGGCTGGCCTCCAACTCAGAAATCCACCTGCCTCTACCTCCCAAGTGCTGGGATTAAAATCACGTGCCACCACTGCCTGGCATGAAACTATTACTTTTAAATGAATAGTTGTAATCCTTTGAAATATAAGTGTACAATCTTACTTTTTACTACATTCATAGAAATATGATTGGCCATATATATGCATAATTAACATGAGATTTTCTACTTGATAGACTGTACCGAAAGAAACTGAATTCTTTCTGCACTTGGTGGCAGAAGTTGCTGTAACATTCCTTCTGGTACCTGTTTCAGATTTACATCATCATCTTTGTTTCCTAAACCATTTTTCTTCTTTCCCATGCTCCGAGAAAAGTTTATCTATCCTTTTTCCTCATGACATTTTTGTGCTGAAGACACAGCTCAGAGATTGAGTGCAAACTCTTCTTGCTCAGACCTCAAAGATGACTCCCAGTCATGGTGGGCAGCCCACATACTCCTTTAATTCTAGTGGCATCGGATTCTCTAGCGCTGCCCTCAAGTGCACAAACCCAGGCTTGCTCACACATGTACGTATAATCCAAAATAAACCAACATATTTTAAAAATGACATTCTTTTACATTTACATTCATCTCTGCCGCTTATTCACATAGAAACGGTAAAATGGGAACATTGTTTTCTGACTAAGGACCCCCGCACTTACTGCCATTCAGAAATAAAAAATGTATTCATATTTTGAGGAGCCTGGAAACAGGTTTCCAATCGTGAAATACGCCCCCCCCCCCTTCTCCCAATGAAGCAGTCTTCGCGGTGTCACCAAGACAGCGTAAGACTTCGGTTCTGCTGGTGACACCAAGCAGGCTCCTCAACTTAATGCGTCTGGAAGGAACCATCCCCATCACCCCGACCCACTAGCTGTGAGACCATCCATAGGAGGCTCTATAGCTAGAACTCCTTCCGGTGTAGCAAATCCAAGGTGAATTATTTCTTCTTTCCCTAGAAATGCAGACTCTAGTCGACAATACATTTTTCTGTTTTGTTTCTGGGGCATTCTACATACTCTTTGGTATTTGTGCCCAAAGAATGGAATACACAAGGTGGGGGCTTTTCTGCCTGTCCAAATCATCCCTGCATTTTCTGCTTCGTTCTCTTGTCTGTCCCTGCACTAAGATGTCAGCTGTTGCTTCCGGGTCCTCATATTTACAGGTGTACGTATTTAGTCAGTGTCTTGGATCTGTGATTTTTATTCCTGAACAAATCGCTGCAGCACAGGGGCTGGCTGCTCTAGCCTCTGTCTTCTACTTACTGGCTTTATCGCCCTCTGGTGGATAGTGAAAATTTCCATCTTCACATTAGGGAAACAAAAACAAACAACAACAACAACAACAAAACCCGAGAATATCAACAACAAACCCTCGCTTGGCCAAGGGTCATTATGGTTTTAATAATTTGACAAAAAGGAACAGGGAAAGAAGTTGATACGCGGATTTCTTGGAAAATTTAAAAGTATGGGTAGTCCTCTGTAAATATTTATGAAAAACATTTAATTGAAACATTTTTTTTCCAATTTGAAAATAAAAACACAGAGGTAACAGTTTCATGTTTAAAAGACTCTACTGGATTTTTAAACTACAAAGTGATTTCTTCTATATCAAACTCTCCCACATCTTTACTCATGGGATAAAATTTCATTTTTTATTTTCTCCGTTATCCTAACCCACACTGCTCCATGCCATATGGTGTTCATAATAATCTAATTTCACTTATCTAGAAGAATCTTTTTTTCTAGCAGGTGATATTAACTTCTTGTACGTTCCTTCCCTGTCTTTAAAGCATACAATGACTGCTTTTATTGAGTGGTTTAAAACTATTCTTTACTAGCACATACTTTTCTCTTTCTGTATAATGTTGATATGGTACTTTTACCGGCCTCCTTGGATCATGACTTTGAAATTAATGTATTTCTTTTATACACTTCTTGTTGCAAATCAGGCATGATCTGCAAGCCTGCCTTTCAGTGACTCAGCTTATGTCATTCCCAACCCTTCCAGGTACAGTGTATTTCCACCAGTGACATGAACCTCTTCTAAAAGGCTCTGGCTATCCCAGATTGCTCTTTCTGTCTTGTTTGTTCTCTCTAGCCCCCCCCCTCTCATGTACCCATTTCAAGGTAGTCTTTTGCTCTCTCTGCTCCCACAATAAACCTCTTGTATTAGGTCTGTTTCTTTGCCTGATCTCTTAGTGGTACATCCTGGCTCCCAATCTGACAAGGTTCCTTTAAATGATTTTTATGCAGATAAGTGGGGAATGAAATAACAGTACTAAAAGAACTACTAAGTTTTATGTCAAGAGGCCTTTATATTGTTTGTATGGGAATTTCGTAGGGTCTTCAAGACTTTTGCAGCAGCTTTTGTTGACTCTTGTTCTTATCATGAGAAGTAGAATCCTGGAAACAGAATAACCACCCTAGCCATTCCTGATGCATTGCTTTGGGATTCTTGCCTTCATAGTTTGAATAAAGAAATCCACTTATCCCTACAACAATACCTAAAGGGATATTGTTGGCAGGAGATGAAGAATTAGTCTTCCCCAAGAATGAGTCTCCTATTTATCCTATACCTAAATCATCACCCCTAGAAACAAACACTTGCCAGCAACACTGAACAGACTATGCCTGTGGTATTTATGTATTGAATTGTTTATATGTATATGTATATATGTATTTGCAGGATGCTGCAAATTCCAGAGGTGGGGACGTCAGACATGGAGGGATTGAAGGGAAGAGAGTAGAGGAGAAATTATGTTATTATGTCTTAATTAAATAATAAGAAAAAAAGAAATTCAGCAACCACACATGGAAGGTGAGTTTGAGAAAGAAATATTTTCCCCCACATGGGGAGCTTTAGAGAAAATAACAAAGTCAGAGCAGACAGAGTCTCTATTATTGAAAGACTGTTGAGTCACTGACTTGGGTTAATAAGGCTTTAGCTCTAGAGAGATGGAGTGGAAAGAGCCCTGTCATTATATTTCCCATTCTGATGGCTGCAGACTGGACATCCAGTAGTAACCCGGCAAAATTTCTTCCCCTGATGCTTCCAATGTCTGATGTTGTGACACTCAACTCTCTCTCCCTCTGATTCAGTTTTCAGTGTAGCTGACAGTCTGCTATCTTTTTCTCTCTGAATAACCAGCCATGTATCCTAAATTTCAGAGTTTGGCCTATACATTCTGATCCATGTCAAGGGAGTTAGTGATGAGGTCAGGTGTCAGTTGCCATCTACTCATGACAACTTCTTCTGGAGGATGGTTTTCATCTCAGTTTGATTCTGTCTCACCATTCTGTGTTTTCATACCTTTCACTGCTCTGTCACACTGCCATGCAAATTTCAGACGAATATCCTTTCTTTCTCTCCTTGGTATACAGTAGACTTTTTATCATCCCCACTCGTCCTCCTTCATTGGGTTATACACACGCAGCAGTCCTTCATCTTTAATCTCAGTCCCTCATAAAACAGAGGACGTTGACAAATTGAAGTCAAGTTCTTTCCAGAGTACAAGATTAAGTGCCCTGTAGCACAATTCCCAATAAAACTGAAGTTCATTAACACAGTCTTCCCTGTCCACACTTCCATTGGCATTCTGGTATTCTCAGAGCAAGTCATAACCGCTCTGCTTCCAGACTTGTCTTTCTCTAGCCTAGATCTCCAAACTGTTGCAAATTTCTATCTCAGACCCATTTCAGTGCTCATCATTTTGACTTCATTGCTCAAGGAAACCCACCAGAGGGCAGAGCTCTCCCAGTTTGAGAAGACACAGTGCATTAGGGCTGGCTGCATTGTTTCTAGGCTTTGGATGAGATAAAGCATCCTGTGGATGCATAATCATTTGTGTTCTACAGGAAGTAGAGAGAAAAGAACAGAAGAGGGTCCTGTGAATTCTTCAAAGGAATATCCCTAATGACAGTCTTTTCCCAGATTTGCCCCATTTCCCCAGATTTCCCACTCCTCCCCGCTTCCTGGGGAGGCTGTCTGTCACAAGCTTTTTTTTTTTTTTAATTTTTTTTTTAAATTTTTTTTTTATTTTTTGTATTTTCTTTATTTACACGTACATTTTCCCCTTCCCATTTTCTCCTCCAAAACAAACAAACAAACAAACAAAAACAAGAACAAACCCCTTTTGCCTCCCCCCTCCCAATGCCTGTCCCCCCACCCTCTCCCACTTATTGGCCCTGGCATTCCCCTACACTGGGGCACAAAACCTTCACAAGGCCGAGGTCCTTTACTCCTATTGATGATCGAATTTGCAATCCTCTACTGTCACAAGCTTTTAACACATGAGTTGATGGGGAACAATTTTTATACAAACTGTAACACAGTCTTTCTTTATATCTATATTTACAGAATTTTGGTCCACAACTGTGAACTTATTAATGTGAAACACAAACACACACATATATACACATATGCATAGGGGCATTGGTTGTATATTTCCCTGAGATTCTTCACAAGGCTATGTGTATGTTAATAAATGACCAAAATTTTTAACATTCTCAATAGTTTCAATTCTACTTTATATGGTAGGAATTATTCCAATATAAAATATATGATACACAGTAAAATGGGGTATTATGACATTTACTAATGTAGGAAATACCAATAACTCTGCTAATTGAAAAAGAAAGCATTCAAGTAAAAACTTATGACATTACTATGATAATGAATTTCTATTTGAATTCAAGATATTTCAGAGACATAAGCATACAAAATATCTGAAAATTATTGACATTTATGGACTACTAAGATCAGTGAATACTTACTTGATTTTCAAAACATGAGTCAGATAGAGTTTACAAACTCATCTACTGTCAGGCTTCTGAAAAATACTAGCAGAGTGTTTAGGAAGACTGTAATCTACAATTTGTTACTGTAGACTTAGAGAGATTCTTGTTGATAATGAAACCAGAAATTTATCAATATTTCAAGTAATTGTGATTTCCTCCTTTAGAAATATTTATAGTGAAGCTAACATTTATTGTGCAGAGTAACATGTCAAAAGACAGGACAGAAACCTCATGTGTGTCTATTTTGTTTGTTTGTTGATGTGATGACCAAATCAACTTGGGAAGGACAAGGTTTATTTCATTTACATGTTAAAAGTCTATCACTGAAGGAAGTCAGAACAGGGGAACAAAGCAGGAATCTGTACGAAGGGGCTGAAAGAAATACTGTGGAGGAAAGACACTTACTGGTTTGCTTCCTCTGTTGTTCAAATACTTTTCTTATGCTCCCCATGCTCAACTGCTGAGGGATTGCTCTGTTCACTGTGGCCTGTACCTTACTAATTTTATAAGCAATTGATATAAAGGTTGACAGGCATGTTTGCAGACCAGTCTGGTGTAAGCACTTATGCAATTGAGATTCCTCTTCCTAGACTGGTCAAGTTGACAATCACATTAGCCATTATACCTATTGTCAATATGGCACACAAGCACATTACCGTTAAACCAGAACCTTTCCATTTTTTGTCAGCAATGCTTCATGTTAACACTAACATCACCATATAAAGCATGTTTAAATTTTAAAAGTCCCAGATATTTTAAATTTTCAAAGTGTCTTTAAAAATTAAGGTCTCTTAATTGTGGGATTTTTTTTAAAAATAAAAATACTCTATATATTTCCTTATTTTAAGAATGAAGAACACAGTTATAAGTAGATCAAAGTAAAGCTAATGTCTAAGTTGTAAAAAGTCTGATATCCAACAACCTGGACTCATTTCTGATCTTTTGAGCTCCAAAGAGCTTAGACAGTCTTATTTTTCTGACTATACCATGCAAAACCTATAACTTGTCTCAGAGGCTCCACTATACACATGATCTTGTCCATAGTGGTTGTCTAATGTTCCTGGCATCTCTTATACCATACATTTCCATAACAAATAACACTACAACTTCTTCAATGGCTTCTTCTGGTCCTGATTTCTGGATAATTTGATCCTACTGCAAGGTGTCAAGCCGCAGTAAACACTATACCAAGAACTCAAGTGTGTCAACTCTTTTAATGTTGTCAATATTTTATCAGCATAGTCTTAGCATGATTCCCTTTAAAGACAAAAAAAGGTTTTGATGTGCAAAGTCTTGAACATTTGCAGTGATTGAGCCTAGAAATTTTGCATCAAGATCTGTGAGTAGTTAACAGACAACAGTCCAGATTACTTTATATAGCTAGTTGGTTTTCAAAAATATCAGCTATTCTTAGTTAAAATCTTGAAATCACCCTAACAATAAACTCAGAGCCATGAATTATTATTTGGCCTTAAACTCACAGGCCTAAACATCTCAGATCTATTTATAATAACAGCAAAAGAAGAACTGGGTCTAAGCCCTGTACTTTTAATGGTTTAGTTTCAATAGAAGAAATTTATACCAATGATAACCCTGATTTTGCATCAAAATAAATTCTGTACCAAATAAGAATGTATGACTTAAACTTAGTAACAATTATAAAGTTTTCTATCAAATGAGATTATGGCTATACAGTCAATTCTGGCTATTTCCTCCCTGTTCAAGATATGACCATTTCTACATTTCCTAGAAAAACAACCTATTAATAACCCTCTCCAACCCCAAAGCACAGGGAATTGGGTTGACAACTCTGGAGGTCTCCCTTCATCATATCTGATCCATATAACTCTGGAAGGTGTCAATACCTTAATTACCTTTTCCAAACACACAAAAACAAAACCTCTACTCCAAATCAGCATATCCTTGATCCAGTAACTAGAAAAACCTTCATTTGACCTCTTTTCCAGAGGAATAATATAACTATACAATTCAACATCATACCTATTTTGAAAATTAAAACAACGTAAAACAAATGAGGTAAATTAAAATACTATATGAGTCTTAATAAGGACAATTCCGTCTAACCAAGTAGGAAAAGACACCCAAAATTTCCGTGTAGGCCATGTTAGAAAGAATATGAGCTTCCTCTGGCTTGAGCCACAGACTTTATTAGTTAATATCTGTAAAAGCAGATGATGTTTAACCCTATACTCTCTATTCTGGAGTCAGGGACTAATTTCCCCTATCTTAGTACAAATTAAAACAATCTAAAACAAATGAAGTCAATTAAAATATTATATGAGCCTTAATTAGGACAATGCCATCTAGCCAAGTAGGAAAAGACACTCAAAATTTCTGTGTAGGCCACATTAGAAAGAATTTGAGCTTCCTCTGGCTAAGTAAATAAGTTATATTATTTGTTTGGCTCTTTCTAGAGCCCCAGACTTTTATTAATACTTGTAAAAGCAGGCAATTATCACTGTTTTCTCTACTTGGAGTCAGTGATTACTATCCCACGTGACTTGGACAAAATCTGAATACTAATCCACTTTAAAAGTAAATAATCTCAATGTCAAATTCATAGTCTAAATCCTCTGTTCTCAGAGGTAAATAACTCAATTTTTTCCTCTCTTGACACAGAGTAGCCTGTAATTTCTCACAGCAGGGGGCCTCAGAGCTGTTCTTTGTTCTAACTTGGAGCGCTTGAGTCATGTGACTTGCTTTTGGCACCACTCATGATATTCACCCAACAAAACAGAAAAAGAAAAAAAAATAAAATAAAAATAAACTTTATCTCTCAGGGTAATAATTTTATATTACTAGTGGATTTGTGCTCAGCCAGCATGTTGGGTGGCCATTTGTTGGGGGAATTATTAAAAAAAATTGAATCCACCCCTCAAACTCCCTTTCCCACGGGCTACGTCTGGCCTCACCACTAAGTTCCGGTGGGTTCTTGCAACATCTCGCTCAGATGCCACACTTTACACACCCCCACAATCATTCATCTAGCTAGCGCCTAGGACCCCGTAGGTAATGCATGACTCTTAAGGCTTTAACATACAATCAGGTTTATATAATAATAAGATCACAATTTACAAGACACCAATACAATAATCTCAGAACCAAATAATAAAGACAATATTTTGACCCAATTAATTTAACCTTGTAAAAACCTTAGCCTGGTTATAACCACGTGGAGTCTGACTCGTCCTCACCGTCTGCCTCCACGATGAAGAAACTCCTCCTGCTGCTCTCTGACCTTTCTCCTCCTCAAACTCTAGCCCCACCTCTCTATTCCTGTCCAATCACAGGCCTGGTACTGCCCTAATGTGATTGGACAGAGAAAATATTGCAACAATTTTTAACGCTCCATGAACCTGTTCAGCTTGGGACAGAGGATGAAGGTTTAGCTAGATAATTGCTCCTAATGGATATGCCCGTAAACATTCTCTGCTGTAAACTTCTTATTTGAATTATGATTTGAATTTATGTGCAAATCTGTGATGTACTTTTTGCCATATGATCATGTGTTTTGAAAGATGTATGATGCTGAGGACAAGAGGAGGGCATATTTTCCTTACCCTTCTTTTCTTACCATTCTCCTTGCCCGGCTTCTCTTAGCACTGCTGATCCCCCTTTTTTCTTAGACCCCTTATCCCTCTTCCCTTACAAGCCCCTTTTCTCTTTTTTGTTAGAGAGCTCTCATAGGAAATGTTTGTTAACCCTTAGAAATAAAGGCTAAAAATCACTTCTCAAAGTGTCTTAAACTAGCAGGCTGAAAGTTAGAGAGATGCAGTTGCTAGGGAGATAGAACAAAGGCTGATTTCCTTAATCTCATGATGTTTTATGAGGAGGTGCTTAACAGTTTCTAACCTCAGAAGAACTCCGAAGGCAGGTCAGCTACTGAAGCAAAGTGACTTAAGCTTAAGGTAGACATGAGTTTTATTATTGTACAGCAGCCCTAAATATCTCATCAGATCAAGTCTTCCTTCTCTGCTACCTCAAGAAGAACTAAACAAGAGAGAAGACCCACCAGGCCTGACCCTATGCATGTATTTTTTTTAATGTTTTTTGTTTTTTGTTTTGTTTTGTTTTGTTTTTTACAAAGTTCCTATGTAAACATTTGATGAAATTAAAAACAATTTTATATGTGTGGAGATACTAGCAAAGTGCCTGTATGTTATGTGATATTTACCTTTTTTTCTACTTTTCACTGATGTACCCTATTAAAAACTTTAGTATCTGAATTACACACATACACACCTTCATTCATACATACATACATACATACATACATATATACATGCATGCACACACACACACACACACACACACACACAC
>JADRCD010182453.1:0-14387 GCA_019843815.1 Montemys delectorum
TCTTACTCGCTGAGCCATCTCACCAGCCCAATAGTATTTGCTTTTGAGACAGAGTTTTAGGTAGCCCAGGCTAGCCATGAACTCATGATAGAGCCAAGGATGACCTTAAGTTCCTGATCCTAATGCCTCTAAAGTGCTAGGATTACAGCTGTGGACCACTTAGCCCAGCTTGGTATTTGTCCCTCTGTCACCTGGCCTACTGCTGTCTTCACGGTTCATCCATGTTACACACCACTTATGCAGAGCTGACTAAAATTCTATAGTGTATATACTGTACACTTATCTTAGCCACTCATCTCTTGGTTTATCTACGTGGCTTTGATGTGAATGCTCTCCTCTATGATGTAGATGTTGCCAGTGTAATCGTGTTAAGAGGTGGAGCTCTGAGCAGTGGTTAGTCAGTGAGTCGGCCTTGTGAATGAGATACTCTTCATACCATTGAATTCCACAGTTAAACCAGTTAAGGTGTTAAATTCCATAATACATGCATTTCTGACCATAAAAAGGGCTTCCTTCCTTCCTTCCTTCCTTCCTTCCTTGCTTCCTTCCTTCCTTCCTTCCTTCCTTCCTTCCTTCCTTCCTTCCTTCCTTCCTTCCTTCTTTCTTTCTTTCTTTCTTTCTTTCTTTCTTTCTTTCTTTCTTTCTGACAGCAGATTTCCCTGAGTCGAAACCTACCTTGGCTACATAGAGAGCTCCACACTAACCAAGTCTACACAGTGAGACACTGTCAAAACAAACAAACAAACAAACAAACAAAAACAAAGAACCAAACAAAAAAACAAAAATCAACAACAAACACAAACCAGAATTGAGAAGACCTCTTCCAAGACCTAGGGCACCAGTGCTTTTGCAGCCAGGCTAGAGTTAGCTTATTAGTGGGGAAGGAGCAAGGCCTGGGCCTCTCAGACCACCTTGTCCTCTACCACCTGAAGTCAGGGCTATTGTGCCAGTCACCTAGGGTCTCCTAGGGAGCCTCTGCACTGCCTGCTTTGTGGGGATTTGGATTATTAAGATGTAAATTAATAGGCACAATCCCTGACCCTTAAGTTGAACCTTTTCCTGAAAGGCTTCCAAGAGCTCCTCTGTTTATGGCTCCCCAAGGACACTGCAAGGTGCAAGTGGCCACTGAAAGGGTCTGAAAAGAAAACACTTTAAATACAGCCTGAATGGCAGGTGTGCCGTGGATCAGAAATGTATTTGGTTGGATAAATTATGATCAGCTACATTTCCCCCCTTTTCCTCCTCTTTTTATAAAGCCACCATAAAAACCCAGAGTAAGTTACCATGAAAAGCTATAATAATGCTAATTTTGTTCCCATTTCTTGGCTTTTTCCACTAGACTCGAGGCCCTTTAATATAACTTTAAAAAAATTTTTTCCCATTAATAATGCCCTTTCTTTTGGACCCTGCACTTTTGAAGTCGTATTATTATGTCTCTCCATGACCGACGGCAGCATATTTGGTGTTTAAAATCAACTGCTAATGCGTGACAGAGCATTCCCAAGGGCCATGCTTGTCCACCCCCTCGACCCCACCCCCAGCACCCCACCCCAAGTTTAAAAGCTTCCAAAACTGAGTGAAGTTGAATGATGTTGAATGGAAGCATCTGGGCCAGCTTGCCCTGGAAACTCTTGGCAAGGAGCAGATCTGGAAGATAGGAGCACCTTAAACGGGGAGGCACACCTGTGATCTGTCACTCGCTGCCTGCGGTGGCGGGGGTGGGGGGGCAGCTAGATATCAGTGATACCCACAAGTGTGCTAAGAAATCATAATAATAATACCCTCTACATCTTCCCAGGCCCTGGCTCCTGCTCCTTTCTCTTAAACAAAGGCTTTACTATATCGTCTCAAAATTCAGTTATTAGGACCATAATTCCTTGATGACACGGGCCTGGAAGATGGTGTCTGATGGGTCTAGATGACGGTCCAGACAAAAATCAAACCATGTGACATATCTCACGTGACAGGGCTTTTATTAAATGGGAGGAGGCACAGAGGTGGCCTCTGAGAGGGAGGAAAGAGAGTGGAGGAAGGGAGAACGTGACTTTTATTGGGACCCTCGCGCATGTGCAAGGAAAGACAGGACAGGGACAACAATGGACCGCCGTTTGAGCGGCTACCGCTGATGAGTCTTGTCATGGGGTTCTTCAAAAGCCAGCTGTGAAGACGCCTGGCTGTCACCGAGTCACTTTCAGCTGTCCGTGAATGTGCCTGGTTGCCAAGAGTGCCTGAAACAGTCACCATGGAAACCAGTGTGAGGTTTCCTCAGAAAAGCAAAAGTTAGAACTACCATATGACCCAGCTCTACCACTCTGGGCATCTAGTCAAAGGGCTCTTTGCCCTACCCTAGAGATACCTGCTCAGAACTACGCATTACTGCCCTGTTTATGATGTCAGGGATTGGAGTCAGCACAGATGTCCATTGGGTGTGAAACAGACAAGGAAAATGTGGAACATGTGCACAACGGCATTCTATTTGTAACTAAAAGGAAGTGGGATTTTGAAATTTGCAGGAAGATGAGTGGGATCTGGAAATATAATACCGGGTGAGGTAACGTAGGCCCAGAAAGACAAACGTTTTGTGTTCTCTCTTATATGTAGATCTTAGATTTACTTTTTGATAGCTGTGTTTAAGTTGGAGTAAGTCAAGGCCAGGTGGCAAGAAAGGAGCCATGAGAGAGGTATGTGAAGTGGGAGAAATTTAAAGGAGGGGGAGACAGAGTTTAGTTGGCTACCTGTTGCTGTTAGTGTTTTGTCTAAACTCCACCCCACTGATACCTGGCAACAGCTAGGTAGGCCTGGCCCACTATAAAAGGGGCTGCTTGCCCCCCTCCTCCCTCTCTTACTCTTATCTCTTGTTTCTCGATAGCCCTCTTGGGCTCTTCCCTTCCCCTCTCCCTTCCCCCTCTCTCCACATACTCATGGCCAGCCTCTACTTCTCTACTATTTCCCTCTCTTTGCCTTTCTCTGCCTCTACTACCCTCTAATCTCTCCTCCCCATGCCCTGAATGAACTCTATTCTATACTATACCATTGTGTGGCTGGTCCCTCAGGGGGAAGGGATGCCTGGGCATGGCCCCACTGAGACATCCCCTTCCCCCATACCTCACCACACCCCCACAGAACATATTCTTTCTGTCTCTATCTTTTTATAAACATAGCAGTTGCTATGACAAAACACCATAACCAAAAGCAACTTGGAGAAAAAAGGATCTGTTTGATCTCACAGCTCATAGTTCATCATTCGGGGAAGTCAGCGGAAACTCAAGACAGGCACTGATGCAGAAGCCACGGAAGAGCACTGCTTCCTGATTTGTCCCCCAGTGGGTTGCTTAGCTTGCTTTCTATACACCCGTGGAGTGCCTGCCCAGTGATGGTACCATCCAAAATGGGTGTGAGTGGGCCCTCCCATGCCAATTACTACAGACCTGCCTACAGGTCTGTAGACATTTTCTACAATTTTCTCAATTGAGACATTTTCTCAATTGAGTCCCTCTTTCCAAATGAGGTTAGCTTGTGTCAAGTTGACACAAAACTAACTGGGACAGATAGTAAACTGCATGCAATGTGAAAGTAGAAGGGATTGAGGGAAACTAAGGAAGGTGTCTGAGTTAGGGTTTCCACTGCTTCAAAGAGACACTGTAACCAAGGAAACTTTTTTTTTTATTTAATTTTATTTTTTACTTACTTTTTTCCTTTTTCTTTTTTATTACCTTTATTTATTTATTTATTTTTTTACAGTCCAGTCATTTACCCTCATCCCAGTCTGCCCCCCTACAGTTCCTTATCCCATTCCTCCTACCCCCATCTACAAGAGGATGTCCCTTCCCTGCTCCCCAAGGCCTCCCCACTCCCTGGGTCTCAAGTCTCTCAAGGGTTAGGTGCATCGTCTCTCATTGAGGCCACAACAGGTAGTCCTCTGCTGTGTGTGTGTGTGTGTGTGTGTGTGTGTGTGTGTGTGTGTTGCGGGGCCCTCAGACCAGTTAGTGTATGCTGCCTGGTTGGTGGCTTGGTGTCTGAGAGATCTTGGGAGTCTAGGTTAGTTGAGACTGCTGGTCCTCCCATGGGGTTGCCCTCCTCCTCAGCTTCTTCCATCCTTTCCCTAATTCAACCACAGAGGTCCCAGACTTCAGTTCAATGGTTGGATGTAAGTATCTGCATCTGTCTCAGCCAGCTGCTTGTTGGGCCTCTTGGAGGAGAGCCACGATGCTAGGCTTCTGTCTGTAAGCACAGCGTAGCATCAGTAATAGTGTCAGGCCTTGGAGCCTCCCCCATGCGAACTCTTGTAAAGGAAAACATTTAATTGGGGCTGGCTTACAGCTTCAGAGGTTCAGTCCCTTATCATCATGGCAGCATCCAGGCAGGCATGGCCCTGGAGGAGCCAAGAGTTCTACATCTTGATCCAAAGGCAGTCAGGAGGAGCTTGTCCTCTACAGGCAGCCAGGAGGGTCTGGCCACACTTGATATATATGAGACTTCAAAGCCCCAGCTCCACAGTGCCGTACTTCCTCTAACAAGGCTACACCTCCTCCAGCGAGGCCACACCTCCTTAATAGTACAACTATCCATGGGACAAGCATATACAATCCACCACGGGAAGGGTTATTTAAAGGAGAACAGAGGTGATGTTAGAAAAAAGTGGAGGTGCAGGGGAGGGGGTGTCAATCAAAACTAAGAATGTATGAAAAAGCTATACAGAAATCCACTACTTTACTTATAAGCTAACTAAAACCACGCTTTCTTTCTCCTTCCTTCCTTCTTTCCTTCCTTCCTTCTTTCCTTCCTTCTTTCCTTCCTTCCTTCCTTCCTTCCTTCCTTCCTTCCTTCCTTGTTTAAGGTTGAATAGAAGTATTCTGCATAGGTAGTTAACATTGTTCTCAGAAGTCATAGGTTCTCAAACTCACATCATGATGCCAGGAGTGGGGACATTTCCCTATGAGTTGTTGACCAGGGAGCCCTAGAGGCTGCCCCAAACAATACAGGTTACTACCATCGCTCTCGGATGCCCACCAGAACAAGACCGTAAGATCCCGGATACAAGACAGCACTGAAACTGAGCTGGAAGCTTCTTCCATTGATAACTAGCTTTCATAGTGCCAGAAAGATTTGTATGTAAACTGTTGGGAAGAAAGGTCATCAATGAGCATACCCAGCTATACTTTCTACTTACTGAAAATTTTAACTGCCTTAGCATGGTATGCCCGTGGATGCAATTCTGGCTCAAATGTTCTGGGATTAATCACCTCTATCTGATTGGATTTGAGGCTAATTTCATGATAGGAAATATATACTTGGTACTATAGAACTGCTCAAAAGTCTATAGCTAGGCAAATCACATGTGTTACGGGCGAAATCACTGACAGATATTTTGCCAAATGGACATATAGTTAGAATTCCTTCTAAATATTTCTGTTTATATCCATGGACTAGGGTGGCTTTCAACCTTGGTCAGAGAAGCCTTTTCAGAAGTCAGTGATGGTCAAAGTACTGATGTGAGTGACTGCTGAGGGCTTGGATCCACAAGGAACTTCCTTCTGAAATCCAGGGAACATTATGGAATAGAGGATGGGAGAACCATGGAAGCCAAAAGATGAGAAGAGCAAAGTCAGGAGAGGAAGGCTGGAGAGATGCCTCAATGGGTGAAATGCTTATCTCTAAAGCATAGGGCCTGAGCCTGGATTCCTAACACCCATGTAACAAGCCAGACATGGTAGCACACACCTACAGTCCCAGCACTGGGAGGTGAGGACAGGAGGATCCTGGGTGCTTGCTGGCTGCCAGCCTAGCTCATCAGTGAGCTTCAGCTCCCATGAGTGACCCTATTTCAAAATATAAGGTGGAGAACGGAGAGGAAGATCAGCATCCACCTCTCTCTTCTACATGCATGCATAACCCCCTTCCTCAGTATATCCTTTGAGCTTTTCAACTTTTCTTGAGGACATTCCCCATAGTCACATGCTCTCAAAGTGCTGGTGCTTGCCACCACTTGCTGATTTTTCATGGTAGGTCTCTTAAATCACCCGCTGTTACCGACCGCCTGCCACTCCTCTGCCTTGGAATTTACAGTCTAGTTAAAGTCACATCCATGAAAGGGGAGGGAACGAAGGCTCTCTCTCTTCCTTCAAGCCCCCAAATTGATTTGGCACTGGAAGCCACTGTTATATTTTATACTGAGTCTTCTGAATCAGTTCATTGAATTTTAGCTGTAGCTATATAAAATCCTCTCCAGCGAAGTTATTTGGCCATATTGCGGATGGCTCTGCCGTGATCCATCAATGCCACTAACTATCAGCAATAAAGAAAAATTCTTTTTCTCTTTTCAGTGTAATGAATTTTCTAAACTCAGACTGAACTTTGGGATAGCACTTTGCTATTCCTTTAATTTTAAAACAGGAGCATTTTGAGACGCACTGTGACACCTTGAGGAGGGTGGCAGCGAAAGTCGCCTGTTTCCTTATGTTGGAGGAAGATCAGCGAAGGGATGTAGGCAACTGTAGTTTGGAGTTCACAGCAAGGGAGGTGGAATTTGGAGAAGGAGCTCGTGGGAATTCCATTCAACAGGTCTGACTATGTGACCCGGGTTAGGAGGGAGGAGTTTGGCAGAGAAGGAGCAGGTATGAGTTGGGAGTATTTCAATTTATTACACCGGCAAAGGGGGAAAGTTAGCCTAATTTATCCAGTGCTTACAAAACATAGTTATAATGCCCTGCACGGGAAACTGACCTCCAGGGCAGTGAGGAAGCTGTTGACATGAGCAGTTGAAAGCTCTATTCGGTGGCTCAGGTGGGGGAGGCAGGTGACACCAGCAAGAGGGGATAACTCAGCTCAGACAGAAAGCATAGGGCTACACCCTAATGCCCAGACGCTTCTCTTTCAGAGCTGCATCTGGAGTTCTTACGAACACAAATTTGAGGCAAACCTTTAGGCTAATCACAAAGCTTGCGTTAATATCGCCTCACCCAACAAGCTGGTGGCTGTGAAACTCTTGCCCAGGGCTGAGATAAAGGTTGATAGTTTCACCAGTTTCGTGGTCGCCTTAGATGGCCTTAGGATAAACACCCTTCCTCTAGCATCACCCGTTAGGGAACCAATATGTTCCTTCTTGCTAGTCGGGCCATGGCATTTAACCAAACAGAAGTAAAACAAAGAACTGTATTGGAAAAAGATTAATGTGTGTGTGTGTGTGTGTGTGTGTGTGTGTGTGTGTGTGTGCAGATGCTTATAGAGGCCAGAAGAGGGCATCAAATACTTCAGAGCTGGAGTTATACCCAGCTGTGAACCACTTGAAGTGAGTTCTGCCTGAACTTGGGACCCCTGGAAGAGCAGCAAGCGCTCTAAACTGCGAGCCACCTCTTCAGCCCTAAAAGACTCTTTATAGATAAGTATTTAGCGGGCACCCTCTCTTTGTCACGATAGTCGCATCACATTTATAACCAGGAAAAGCCTCCAGATGTCTGCGTTAGCTAGCATTCCATCCGTAAGACAAATGTTGATGCCCCAGAGAGATCAGATCCTTGGAGGAAATGCTGATTTGGGGGCTCGTAGTTTCAGCCGTTGCTTGGCGCTTGTGCTGAGGCGTAGCCCAGGAGCGTAGTGGTGGGTGTGGGTGTATACCCATGATGGAGCGAAGCTACTGACTTCATGGTGGCTGGGAAGCAGAAGGAGAGGGCTCGTGGTTATGACAAAGTCCCTCCCTTAAGATCTGGTGGTACAAATCCATAAGTGGGTGAACCTATCTATGAAGGCAGAGCCCTCCATTGAATCAGTGTCCCAAATACCTCCCCTCAAACACTGCTGCACTGCAGGGGGTGGGGCGGGGCGCATAACATAAACCTGTGGGGACGGGGGGGGGGGGGGGGGGGGGGCAGCACTTCAGAACCAAAGCACAACGATGAAAATTCAGCTTAACTACATCTAGACCACGTCAGGGACATATGAAGACGAGAGATAATCTATGTTGGATTATTTACAGCAAGTATAGCAAGCAATGAAACCAGACTGTAATGTAACAAAAAGATTTAATTGGAGGATTTTAGAGACTTGCAGAATCTTCAGGAGGCTGGAGAATTGACCTGAAGATGGAAGATTAAGGCATGGCACCCCAACCTTAACACCCATTTCATCACAGTGTCTGGGCACAGCAGTGGGACTAGCGAATGTCAGATGTGTGCATTGCATGGCTAAGAATCCAAAGTTCCAGAACAGAGCATATAGTGCTGCCAAGGTTGGGCCATGTGCTCGCTGCTCACTGTATCATACCACAGGAAGAAAGATCCAACTTCAAATTAGTATGTAGAATAATCATTTTCATGGCCATTTCTTAGGTAAAAAATCTGGGATGCTTTGTGACAATCCCCAAACAACATATATCTACTACAGATCCTATATAAAAATGAAAAACACCCATATTAGAACACCCCCTTTTCTCACAAAGTCATCATCTGAATTCTTTTTTTTTTTTCTTTTCCTATAGAAAGGCCCTGAAACAAAGGTTCTCAACTTATGGTTCCCATGCCAACAGTATCAGCACCGCATGATGCATTGTGTCTCCTTCATAGAGTTACTGAACACATTACCAGAGTGCTCACCACATTGAAAATCTTTCTCTCACAGCTCCAGAGACCAGAAGGCTATAGTGGAGTTGCTAGCAGGGCCACACATACTTGGAGGGCTGAGGAAGAATCTTCTCTGGCCTCTCCTTCATTTCTGGTGTTCCTAACAATGTTTGGTGTCTCCTGGCCTGTAGGTTCATCACTCTGGACTTTGCCTGGATCATCACATTTCATTCTATTATGTCTCTCTCGGTCTCCCTCTAGATCTGTGACCTGCATTTATTTTTCTTATAAAGACTCCAGTCATATTGAATTTAGACCCCAACCTAAGTCAGCAAATCTCATCTTCACTGAATAATCTGCAAAGTTGTTACTTCCAGTCAGGCCCCATCTGTCAACAGCCATACCACACTGCGTATGGTCTATCTTATCTGAGTTCAGAAGCTAGGAAGAATGCACTCTGAGGTATGGATTTGGCAGGGGGGTGGGGGCTATTTGCCCAGCAAGTACAAATTCTCAGGGTTTGCCCTGGACCTATGGAGCCATGGTCTGAGAGAGGCTCCCAGCAAGCACCTGTGTGGGAGCTCATGCTGAAACGTGAGAAATGGATCCCAGCTGATGCTCATGTCTGTCTCCCAACTAAGCATCCAGTTCTCATTGCAAATGTCTGGAAAACTACCTCTTGAAGGACAAAGGAAGTTTGATGGGAGAGGAAAGATGGCAGTAGGGGCAGGACCCAAGACCAATAATGGACCTGCCCTTGAGCTCTGATGACGCTGCACGCGTTCCTTGCCTGAAATAGCCATTATCATGATCATTATTATCATCATCTGTTCCAGTCACTTAGAGCATCAACGGAAGGCATCACACAGGAGCTCTCAAAATTTGCTTGTACTAAAGGATGTACTTCCACCTTGGCAACAGATTTATAATCTTTAAAGGTCTCTCTCCCTCTCCCCCCAGCACTTAATGCCATTTCCTTCAGAGAAGTTGCAGCTTATTTTAGTGGCAAAAGGGAAAAAAAAATGCTCCTCTTTTATTTTCCCCCATAGAATTTCCAAACTCATATTCCTCTTTAACACCAGTAACTGATGTATGGTTTAAATACATTCTTAGGGCCTGAGTGAACTGAATAGATGCTACTTGGAGATTGTGGTTCAGGTGAACCTATGGCTATTTCACCGTGATTGAACTTCATGCTAAGTATCGATCAATCCATCAGCCACGAAGAGGTTTCAAGCATGTCCACAGGCCGACGGTACGCACTTTCGTAGAAGAGTAGGAAGGCATGTACAAAAATACTAAACACTAACAAGGATGGCTAACGCTGATTGTCAATTTGATTGGACTGAAAAATGTCTAAAGGGTTAGCAAAGCTCACCACTAGCTGTATCTGAGGTCGTTTACAGAAGCAGCGGGCATGTCAAGCTCAGTCTGAATGCCTTCGCAGCTTGCTAGGATGGAAGCTGAATGGAAAAACACAGAGGAGATCTGCTGGGCAGGCACCCTTTCTCTTGCACTCTCTACTTCTTGACCACTATGAAAGAGTAACTTAACACCTAGGGTGTCCTTCTGCCATGATCTGCCTCACCTTGGTCCAATAGACCACAGAGGCCATAAACTGTAACATCTGGAACCGTGAGCCAAAATAAATCCTTCTTCCCTCAAGTTGTTTCTCTTGGATAATTTGTTACAACAGCAAAAAGGGTTAACATTCTCCTCCCACCATGAGAATATCCTTAAGGAAGCAAGTCAGTGTTTAGGGGAGAGTACGGGCTTTGGTGCCTGAAAACCTCATGTGGATTACAGTCTCCATCTTCTTCCTCCAGAACGGCCTGTGCCTGAAAGTGTTGACTCCTCGCCAAATCCCATGTTCTCTCCCATATGCGCCTGCCCACGCTACGGTTAGGGAGAGTCGGGTGACTAATTCTGACCAACAGTTTTGAGCAGAATGATCAAAACTAATGTAGTTGCTTAACGTCACTAAACTTGGGGACAGTTTGTTACATAGCAATGGGTAGGTAAAATAGCCTTGGGTTCTTCATCGAATTTGCTTTTCATTATAGGTCTTCTCTCAACAAGAGATTGAGTCATTATTGGTTTGTCAACTGCATATCATCGTTTGAGTCTCTCTTCTAAATATAAACTCTATGGGAAAAGAGATTTTGATTTCCTCACTATACTAATCTCAATTTTTTTTATTGAATAAGTTAATATAGTAGGAATGTTAACTGGTGCATGAAGCTTACTTGGCCACAGCAAAACAAAACAAAAACCTCATATTCATCTGTTCTCTTTGGGGCTGGATAGATGGCTCAGCAGTTTATACTTGTTGCTCTTGCAGAAGAGCAAGGTTCAATTCCCAGCACTGACATGGTGTCTCAGTCATCGGCAACTCTAGCTCCAGGGGATCTGATGCTTTCTTCTGATCTCTGTGGGCATCGGGCATACACATGATGCACATACAGATATGTAGACAAAACACTCATATATTAAAAAAAAAACCTCTTAAAGTGCAAAATACTGTCCTTTAAGTCCCAAAATCCAGTTATATTTGCCTTTTATTCTTTTAAAAAGACTTTGTATTTTTGTCAGCGCTAGGAATTGAACCTGGAGCCTTACACTAAACACACACACCACCACTGAGCTATTCCTCCACCCTAACATTTGCCTTTTAGAATAGAGATCTGTATTGGGTTGCTAAGAAGACAGGCATTTTTTTTTTAAACCCAGAAAATACTTTGGTTGGAGGTCTGCAGCACATTTTTAAATGACACGAGCATTATTACCATTCCCTGGGTAGCACAGAGCTATCCTGTGGGTAGGTTAATGACAAGGTACCACTTAGTCTCCTCTCTCCCCAGGATAGACTTCCAGTGCCATCCAGCCCCTCCCCTTTAAGTACATACAAGTCCATACTTCTAGGATAGCACATCCAAGCAGGGACTGCTAGTTCCTTATTAATTCCTGAGATCCCAACAATTTTTCCATCAGGACAAATTCAAGAACGGCCCCCTCCTTGTTAGTCATCAAAGAAGATGGTTTTCTGGTAGTTTTGCCCCTGACTCACTGGCCCTCAGCTGCCTGGAGTGTGAGACAGACATTGGATGCAGCACACTGCAGTCACCTTTCTCTGAAACAGGTTGACTGTGATTTCTTTCATGCCTGGTTGGAGCACAGAGGCATAATTAGACAGGGGCTCCTCTCCCCGATCATTGCTCTGATGGTCCTAAATTGGCTGGCGTGGTCCCATTTTCTCTCTAAACGATCAGGACCTCTACCTCTCTGTATAGACGTGTGAGATTGATCACCGGGCTCCCGACTCTTCTGTTTGAGCAACATTCTCTCTGGTGTTTTCAGGTATTCTGTTCTATACATTTCATTTCGGGAGGCACAGTGCTGGGTTGTAATTTAATTTTTCTAAATTTAGTCTGTAGAAGGCTCACAGCCAGGGGAAGGGGATTATAGCTTACCAGGAACCCACACTTAAGCAAAGGAAAGTCCTCTGGGAGACTTGAATTTATTTACAGAGTTTAGGGACTCAAAAGAAGGCCAAATAGACTTAGCAGCCACACTTCCCTGCTTCAATTTAACAGTCTCTTAAGCACAAAATCAAACACAATACAAACAAAGTGGCTCCAGTCTTTTCTGAGTGTCTTACCTCTACTTCTGCCGCTTCTGCTTGCCTGCCCCTAGGGTCCCCAAAGACCCCATTCTATCTTCTGTAATGACCTGTAGCTTTTTAAGGAGAAAACAAGACAAAACAAAACAAAACAAATCCTGGAGCTGCAGGAGCAGTCTGGTAATTCTGAAAGGGAGACTAATACAACATCAGCTCTGTTGAAGATCTTCTTTGGAAAACGTTCCAGTTGTGTAAAAAAGCTCTTCAGAAAACCAGCAGAGTGTCTAGAACTGTACTTGGCTCTAGGAGAAATGATGAGCTGAACCGATTTTTAATATTTTGCTCTTTGCTGATGAGGAAGTTCAAATGGGGAGCCAGATCTAGTTTGTACAGGGGGACTGTCCTAGGTTCCTCTTAGAATTCTCACCTTTCTGTGTCTTCCATGTGCAACTGAAATGTTTATTACAAAGGATGCCATATAAAATGTCTTCAGAATTCAGAGACAGGAGATATTGGTAGAAGGAATCTAGAAGGCTTGGAAGCCTTTTCTTTTTCTTTTTTTCTTTTAAATACGTAAAAGCTGCCCTGGTTGTACATCACAACAAGAATCAAAGTCTACCTGGGCTATAGAATGAGATCAAGGCTAGCCTCATGGACAACTTAGTGAGTCTCACCAAATAAATGGTTTTCGAAAGATTCACGAGTGGAAAAGTTCATAATGGTCACAAGTATTATATTTTCTTCACCTATTTCCTAAATGCTTTGCAAGTAGATGCAGTCATGTGACTCATTCTGGCCAATGCAGTGTGTGTGTGTGAGTGTGTATGTGTGTGTGTGTGTGTGTGTGTGTGTGTTTCTGTAAGTACTTATCATTGTATTTGATGGTCTCCCCTTTCCTGATGCAGTAATATCCTGTCCTAGATGTTGTGGCTATTGGTGGGGAGCAGGGAGACGGGGAGAGTTAGAAAGGCTATGAGGGTGCATACCCCATTGTGAGTGTGGCACAGAGACACCTTCTCCTACTGAAAATGCATACAGACAACCACACAATGAGTATGCTGTGTGAGCAAAATACAAACCCGACATTTTCTAAATCACTGGGAGTTTATACCTAGTCTCTCACTGTTGTATGTCTTTGCCTGTCCAGTCTGACATTATACATAACACATTTCACACTATACACAAATACCACGTGTTATTTATACCCATGTGTATGTGTAAGACAGCAGAAGTAAAAGAACTCTGAAGAATGAAGACAAGAAAAATACTGAACTAACACTAGCTTGATTAGAGAGACAAGTGGCAGTCAGCTACGAAAGCACCTATGAACTGCAGATGAGAGAACCTAATTTTATTAAATGTGGCATTATAGAAAACAATAGATTTATGTTTCCTGGAATAACTACACAGAGAATCTAGTATAGTCAGTTCACTGAGCAAGGGGCTTCCCTGGCTTTGGGTGGTGTCTACCTGATCCAACGTATTAGTTACTTTTCTGTTACTGTAATAAAATACAGTGACCAAAGGCAACTCAAGAAAAAGAGAGTTTCCTCTGACTTGTGGTTCCAGAGGGATATCCTCTATCATGATGTGGCAAGGAGATCAGGAAAGTGGTCAGTCACAGTCTTAATCTACACACAGGAAACAGGAAGAGGGTGGAGGGTATAAACCACGAAAGCCCACGTCCAGTGATGCACTTGTCTGTAGCAAGGCTACACCTTCCTCCAGGTCTCATAACCTTCCTAAAGGGTGTCAACGAGGAGCAAGTATTCAAATACCTGAGCCTATGGGAGACCTTTCTTCATCCAACTCACAACAGGCTCCCTTCCATTCCCAACACATGTCAGAACACAAGACATTTGTCTTGTAAGACAATCCCAGAAAGAGATTTTTCTTTTTAAATCTCAAGACAGCTTGACTATCATGGTTTCCAAACTGTCTCTTCAGACCCTCTTTGCCCAGAGTATCAGGAACACTGAATTTCCTGTTGAAAACAAAATCCTGACTCAGGCAACAGATCCTAGAAAGAGTGACCCAAATCTTTCATGCATCCCATCATTGAGAAGGAAGAGTGTTTCTGGCAAGGAAAAATCTCACCCCTCCATAAGCAAGAAGAAACTCAAAAGTGCCTACCGTGGAAAAAGACTTAGGTGTCCAAGGAATACTCTCTCTCTCTCTCTCTCTCTCTCTCTCTCTCTCTCTCTCTCTCTCTC
>JADRCD010182453.1:14397-26490 GCA_019843815.1 Montemys delectorum
CTCTCTCTCTCTCTCTCTCTCTCTCTCTCTCTCTCTCTCTCTCTCTCCATATATATATATATGTGTGTGTGTGTGTGTGTGTGTGTGTGTGTGTGTGTGTGTGTGTGTATTTCTTGCAGATTAAAAGCCATTTCAGGGGCTGGAGATATATCAGCAATTAAAACATTTACTGCTCTTGCAAAAAGAACCCAAGTTCTCTCTCCAGCATCAACTGTAGCTCTAGTCCACAGCATCCAACACCGTTTTCTGGCCTCCTGGGCACCCCTCTCCTTACAGTCCATACACAGAGGCACATACACACAAATAAAAACAAAATAAATATTTAAAAAGAATTCAATAGATATCTGTTAGAAGAATAGGAAGCCAGGAGCTTAGCAGCAGCTTTTCAGTAGTGATTTGTTGAGAAGAAAGGTATTTGTGGAACAATGCTGGGAGGGGGAGGGGAAGGGGTGCTGTGGGCAAATCTCACCTACAATATTCAGCTACAAGGGAGACTAGTCAATCATTTTTTCTTGGCCAGTTCCCAGTTATGTCTAATTTTCCCATTTGTATCCTCTTCAGCATGCTTGACATAGGCAGTATGGTGACCTTGGAAACTGAATGGAAGTTCACAAATCCTGAAGGCAGGAAGGGCCTGAACCCTCAGATCATCACACAGAAAGATGCCTCTGAAAGAGCATCGCAGGCTCTTAATTGCCAAGCTCCCTTTCCAGCTCCTGAGGTCTTATTCTGTTAAAAGCATGTTTTTCAGTAGCTGGAGTTGGAGATATGGAGAAGCATGTGACAAAGTCTCAAGCTTGTAATCTAGCAAGAAAACACGCACACACATACACACATGAATATACATCTGTGTGTGTGTGTGTGAAAACTATGTATGTATATATGTATTTCTTGCATATTAAATGTAGGCTGAAAGTCAGAGAGCAATGCATTGTCCAAAGATAAGCATTGTTCTAAGAAATGTATTGTCCTACTATTTTGTCAGTGTGAGACCAACACGGAACGTGCTCACACAAACCTGGGTGGTATAGCCTTCTGCATGCCTAGGCGTTAGTGTACGGATGAATACCCTGTTGCCCTTACGGTTGTGATGAATGAACAGTTCATGATTAAATCAAAAGTGAGAGAAAACAACACAGCCAAGAGATGCCATAAACATGACACATGTTAAGACGGGTGCCAACAAAGGAATACAGCATACCGTTCTACAGAGCACTGTTTTAAATAAGGAAGCCATGCACACTGAAGCAGTGATAAAGAGTGCAGTGGGGTAAACTCATAAACCAGTAACACAAGCGTTTATTACCAAGGACTCCGTACTCTCTGTAATTGTATTGCTGTGACTTTATACAACTGGCAGTGCTGTCAGTCTGTTATACACACGTCTTCACAACTGCTGTGATGTTACTATGACAACAGCATCGCTGAGTGATGTGTATTTTTCAAGTCCATTATTATCTTTGCGAACCAGCAGCACGTGTGTGGTAGATGTGGTCTATCACTGACCATGTGATTATGCAGCACATAGATAGTAGTGACATAAATTATAAAGTAGTGTACATCCTGGAAAGTCAAAGGCGATGATGTAGAGAGGATTCCATGATGGTGTGGTGTTCTGGGTGACCTTTGAGCAGATACACTACAAGGGGACACTAGGGAATTCTTATGGCAGAAAGTCAGAAATCTGCCTTGATTTAGAAAACCCAACAAGGGTTGGAGAGGGGAGTCTAGGCTAGAAAGATATATCAGGTCCAGTCTCTCAAACTCCCTAATCACACGCTGTTTGCACTTCTGTGAGAGGCTATTCAATCACCTATCAACTGTTTCTATTTTTTCCCCCACCTCCTTTTCATTAGATAGGAACATTGCTCCTTTCCCACTTGAAATAATTATAAAGATGATTATGGAAATGATGGTGTTGGTGGGCTAATGAAGTGAAGGGAGAAGAGGGTTTGTAATGCTTCCGAATCTCTCAGAACTCTGTCTAGCTTGGGGAAGAACTGTTGGCTCTCACCCATGAGCCTCTGTAGACTGACATTTGCTGAATAAGAAGTGCCACAGATCATGGGCTGTCTTGGGAATTAGTAGATCAGGGACGCTGGAAGTCACTGTGGAGAACACAGGAGTCTTAAAACACCACAGTTAGGCAAGGTTTGGAGAGGGCTGAAAGTCTTCACCAGATTTCTGCTAGCATTGAGACTGAAGGTGCTTGTGGATCAGTGATGGAGTGTTCTTATTATAATGCAGGTACCAATTCCTTGTTTAAATAAGGCAGACTGCCCCTCCCCCGCCCCCAGCATGCAACACTTCAGCAAGCTGCCAGGTGGAGTTTAGCAATCCCACAAGATCATTCCGTTTGCCATAAATGCCACCTCAGCCTGGCATGTGTGCTGCCAGCCCATTACATGAAACTTGCCTCATTCTCTGCTTCTGGTTTCTCATTCCTGGACATACTGAAGAGAGACAGGAAGAAGCCACTGTCCCATGAAGACCAGGGGAACATCTGAATTCCTTTCCCTGGGTCACCACCACAAGTCAATGTAACAGTTGGTAGCTGAAAACAACTGGAATCTCTTCTCTTGAGGTTAGAATTGTTTCCCTTCAGGCATTCTGAAGGCAGGCATCTTGTGTCAGGCAGTCTTCAGTTGCTGTGGTGGGAAAGGAGACACAAATAGCTTGTGGGAGAAAATACTAATTTTGGCTCATGATTCTAGGGATTTCAATCTATAGTAGGATGGTTCTATTTCTTTTAGAATTGTGCTGAGACAGAAACACTATGGAAGAAAGGCATGGCAGAAGGCTACTTGTGGTCGCCAGGAAATAGACAGAAAGAAAATAACAATCAAAGCCATAACCTCAGGGACCTGCTTCCTCCAGCAGGACCTACCTGCTAGTAGCTCATTTAGTGTCAACCCTTTAGTGGACTAACCCATAGATAACATTAGTACCCCTGTGAGCCAATCACCTCTCAGGAACACTATCGCCAGGGTACCCAGTTTTCAACACACGAGTCTTTTGGGGAGACACTTCATCTCTAAACCATGATAGACCTTGAGATGGGGGGAAAACTGAGGCCTGTCTGGCGTGGCTGGAAGAGAGAAAGCAAGAGGATTGAAGGAGCTGAGGTGAAGGGCTTTGATCACCCAATTCTGGTCAAGTGACCTTAATGACAGTGACAGAGTCAGTATATTCATGAGGAAAATGGGAGATATATAAATGACAGTTGTCAAGCATAATTCCTTTACACATACTATCCACTCCACTGGACTCCCAAGGTATGCTGCAAAACCAACCTACACCCACTTTCCCTGCATCTGCCTTCCCGTAGCTTCCTCTCTGTCACCTGCTTCTCCCTGACTACTCACCCCTGCTACACCCTGAGCAAACCTTACCTTATTTTGTATGTCTCTAGAGAAGCACTAGGGATAGTGTTTGCACACAAGAAGCCCTTGGTGGTATTTCCCTTCTTGTTTGCTTTGTATTTAGTAGAGTTTAAAATGTTGGCTCTTACTGTGGTACAAGCCCAAAATAAGAACAATTTTTAGACATTGGATTTCATTGTAATAAGGCTGTACTTCAATGACCCTCACATCACCAAAGGATTTTACCACCATCCTAGCTAAGCTGAGAGTTGACAATTCTGCTGCACCAAGGAATGAATTGTAGGCACAAGTTTTGGATACAGACTTCCTGCTATGGTCAAAGCTATTTAACTTGAGTGAGTGACTATCCTCAGCCCACAGAGAACAGGTTACATTCATTTAAGAAATGGCGTGTGTATTAAGATGGTCTATCCATAAAGTCATTCACCAATGGTTTCAATAAACAATGGTTCTGCTTGGAGGGTGGCACAGACATTAGGTGTGGGTAAGAATCTGGTTCATTGGCTGTGATAATTTGGAAAAGTATTCATCTCAGAGAAAGAGTAACTTATAAAGTCTTCTTCTTTAAACTTGATACAAGAATTACAAATGTCAAGCAAAGCATTCAGTCTCACTCTTTCTTGTTCTCTTACAAGCCACCTCCCAAGTTAATTGTCTATGTTTCTTTTGGCTGTACAAATATTTTTGAAATATGTAAGCTGTTCTGAAAACCATAGTATAGTGTAAAAACATGAAATAAACAATACTACTATTAGAGAGGCTGAGATAGGAGAAGCAAGATTTCAAGACCATTATGTTGTATGTATACAGCAAGACACTGTCACAAACAAGCTGAAAGTATATATATAGTATAATATTGGACCTATTTCTCCAATTACCAAATTAGAGAGACCATTAGATGACAATCAATAAATTTCTAATTCCTCATATTTTTGGATTTCAATCCATTAGGATATGTTGGTAATATTAGTTTTCATATTAAGATATTACGAAAAGGTAATTGTCACTTCCTGTTGTTTTTGTTGTAAGATGTAGAATTAGATTTGTGTAGATTTGTTGAAAGATTACCTTCTTGCTTCTTCTAGGGTGTAGTTTTGCTCCTTATGTTGATGTTTTCCATCTATTATCCTTTGTAGGACTGGATATGTGGAAAGATATTGTGTAAATTTTGTTTTGTCATGGAATATCTTGTTTTCCCCATCTATGGTAATTGAGAGTTTTGCTGGGTATAGTAGCCTGGGCTGGCATTTGTGTTCTTGTAGGGTCTGTAGGACATCTGCCCAGGATCTTCTAGCTTTCATAGTCTCTGATGAGAAGTCTGGTGTAATTCTGATAGGCCTGCCTTTATATGTTACTTGCCTTTTTTCCCTTACTGGTTTTAAAATTCTTTCTTTGTTTAGTGCATTTGGTGTTTTTACTATTATGTGACAGGAGGAATTTCTTTTCTAGTCCAGTCTATTTGGAGTCCTGTAGGCTTCTTGTATGTTCATGGGCATCTCTTTCTTTAGGTTAGGGAAGTTTTCTTCTATAATTTTGTTGAGGGTATTTACTGGCCCATTACACTGGGAGTCTTCATTCTCTTCTATACCTATTATCCTTAGGTTTGGTCTTCTCACTGCATCCTGGATTTCCTGGATGTTTTGGGTTAGGAGCTTTTTGCTTTTTGCATTTTCTTTGACTGTTGTGTCAATGTTTTCTATGGTATTTTCTGCCCCTGAGATTCTCTCTTCTATCTTTTGTATTCTGTTGGTGGCTTGCATCTACGACTCCTGATTTCTTTCCTAGGTTTTGTATCTCCAGGGTTGTCTCTCTTTCTGTTTTCTTTATCATTTCTATTTCCAGGTTTAGATTCTGGATGTTTTTGTTCATTTCCTTCACCTGTTTGATTGTGTTTTCCTGTAGTTCTTTAAGGGATTTTTGTGTTTCTTCTTTAAGAGCATCTAGCTGTTTACCTGTGTTCTTCTGTATTTCTTTGAGGGAGTTATTTATGTCTTTCTTAAAGTCTTGTATCATCATCATGAGAAGTGATTTTAGATCTGAATCCTGCTTTTCTGGTGTGATGGTATGTCCAGGACTTGCTATGGTGGGAGAATTGGGTTCTGATGATGCCAAGTGATCTTGGTTTGTGTTGTTTATTTTCTTATGCTTGCCCCACCCCCACCCCGACATCTGGTTATCTCTAGTGCTACCTGCCCTTGCTAATTCTGACTGGAGTCAGTCCTTTCTGTGATCCTGGTTGTATCAGAACTCCCCAGAGTCAAGCAGTCTCTGTGACCTTGTGATTCTGGGATCCTGTGACTTGTTAGAGCACCTGAGAGTGTAGCAGCTTCCTCTGGGTGTTGTGGGACTGGCTGCAAAGCTTGCACCCAAGGTCTGCTCAGGACACCAGCCCAGAGAGACCAGAAGGAGCCTGAGCCACTCTGCTGGAGGAGTTCCTGTGTGCCTGGTCCCGCAGGTCTCAGTTACTCCTGGTGTTGGGACAGATGTTGGGTCCTCCTCACCTCTATCCTGAAAGTGTCAGAGAGCCTGGGAGTGGAGCTTCCTCTGGGTGTTGTGGGACTGGCTGCAGAGCTTGTGCCCAAGGTCCACTCCAGTGTTTCCCTTCTTTGTCCCTGAAAGTCTAACTGGAGATTTTCACTGCAAATCCAGTCTGAACTGAGTTTTTCAGAGAAGGCCTAGTTTACGTGCAAGAACATAGCAAAGAGGTAACAAAGCTTTCTCTTGCTAATGCCAAATCATTGGGAGGGATGCATTACCTGACACTTTTGGATTCCCAGCTCAGAGCTAGCATGTGGTGAGTTGGGGATTTGTGAATAGTTTTATAAAGGTTCTCCAGTCTCATCTTTCTTCTAGACTATATCTTTACTTGTGGGCAAAGGGGAAGAACTCACATGAAATCACATAGGAAGAATAAATTTCATGATACAAAGGAGTTATCAGGATCCTGAGGGTTTGGGTCTTTTGTTTTCGTTGTTGTTGTTGTTGTTGTTGTTGTTGTTGTTGTTGTTGTTGCTGTTGTTTTTCTGGCTAAGTCAAGTGAATGTGTGTGTGTGTGTGTGTGTGTGTGTGAGAGAGAGAGAGAGAGAGAGAGAGAGAGAGAGAGAGAGAGAGAGAGAGAGAGAGAGAGATTTGGGTGTCTTAGGGTTTCTATTGCTGCAACAAAACATCATGACCAAAAAAGCAAGTTGGGGAGGAAAGGGTTTATTCAGCTTACACGTCCACATTGCTGTTCATCACCAAAGGAAGTCGGGACAGGAACTCAAGCAGGGCTGGAATCTGGAGGCAGGAGCTGATACAGAGACCAGGAGAATGTTGCTTCTCATGGCTTGTTCAGTTTGCTTTTTTTATAGAACCCAGGACTAGCAGCCCATGTATGGCACCACCCACAATGAGCCCTTCCCTGTTGATTACAAGCTGAAAAAATGCCTTACAGATGGATTTCATGGAGGTATTTTCTCAACGGAGGCTTCTTCCTCTCTAATGACTCTAACGTGTGTCAAGTAGATACATAAAAGCAGCCAGTACATTTGGTAAGGACTCTAAAGGGCAATACCAGAGACTCTCTTTTTCTCTGAGAGATAGAGATAGAGATAGAGATAGAGATAGGGATAGGGATAGGGACAGGGACAGGGACAGGGACAGGGATACGGATAGGGATAGGGATAAGGATAGGGAGGGAGGGAGGGAGGGACGGAGAGAGAGAGAGAGAGAGAGAGAGAGAGAGAGAGAGAGAGAGAGAGTTGATATATGTAGGAGATGGGAGAGAGGATTGGTAGTTCAAGTTCTCATGAAGAAGCTCAATAGGCATTTGACTGTTGAGTTGAATGTACAAGTATTTCCCTGAGAGCGACACCATTATATGGCAGGGGGTTATTTGTAAGTGGTACACTTGAGGCTAGAAGGTTTCCACACCTGCTTCAATCAAACTTACAAGCATTTTTATGAAGATTCACACTTAGAGAAGCAGGAGTCATTTTCTTGAGTTCCTTCCTTTTTGCTTATAGTTTGGAACTTTTCCATGTTTTTGGACACAAATAAATGCAGCTGTTTTCTCTGTAAGAGCTTGGAAAACATAGATTTATGCTGTATTTGTAATACAGAGAATGTTCAATTGGGGCTGAATTTGGAGTCTTGCCTTATGTTTCAACTTTCCTTTTTAATGACATAAGGTCCTTCATTCATGCAAACGATTCTGCTGACTCATCGGTGCAGCAGCCGGAGAGGACAGGGCTCCGTTTCCTCAGTAACAGCCTTCCAGGATGTGGCTCGTTCCGTTTTCCAAAGATGGCTTCAAAACTCTTACAGCCCAGAGATTCCTCTACAATATCACTTAACACTCTTCTAGCAAGGGGAGGAGGGTGTTCTTTGTCCCTTCCTCTAGAGTCCAAGTGGCTTAGGGCTTCTTGTAACCAAGCAATCTTTGTATAAGAGATCATTGCAGGATTTTCAAGTCTGACTGAGTCTTAAGGGCCATGCTGTTTCTGCCTGCCCACTAGAATATTCACACTGGAGCCATGCCATTGTGCAAGAAGCTTGGCTGTCTGGAGGCAGCCATGCTGTTAGGAGTTGGGTGGCTGGAGTGATCCCATGTTGGAACTCTAGTTCTAGTTGAGTTGTCCCTTCTTAAGTGCCCAACATTTGATTGAAGAGCTCTTGTAATGAGCCAAGCTCCCAATCTGAAGTTACTTCCAACCTTTGAGTATTTCCAGCTGAGAACCAGGACAGAGACCAGCTTGACCCACATAATCTATGCATATTGTACAATGGCTACTTTGTGCCAATGTTAGAAATAGTAGGAATAGATTAGGTAGCCACAGAAACAGAATGTGAAACAGAAATTCAGAATCTGGAAGTAAGAGAGGATTAAAAATGAAGTAGGAAGCACTGGGCTTGGATGCACGGCAGACATGCTCTACAAGACCATTGCGAGGGCAGGAAAGGTGAGGGGAGCATGCCTCAAAGAGATTGTAAAAGGTTTAATGGAAACAGAATCAAAAACTGATGGAGGAGGTATCGTTCTTACACAGTGGGAGGAAGCTTGGCCAAACTGCCTCTGCGAGAATGCATAAGAGAGAATGTGTCCATCAAATCTGACATCCAGGCAGAGGGTTGAGAGGACTGTCCAACTTGCAGCTGCCTGAAACATGGTGTGTTGGGTTTCCAGGTGGCATTGGAGGTTAGAGAAACTCCACCACAGTGTACCAAAGCAGAGAGGCTCCGAAGCTTAGAAATGGGCTCTCGACAATACTCAGGAAAATCTTTAAGATCCCCTGTTTGTTTCTCAGAAAGATCCAGGGTTCTACCTTCTATCTTCAAGACAATCTTTATCTTTAATCTGCCTATCTGTAGTGTGTCTTGTTGATTTTCTTGATTATGGAACGACTCTTCAGAGAGTCTTGTCCCTCAGTGATCCAGGACAGAGGTGGGAACTTTCCTAAAATGATGGGGCAGATGTGGTTGGAAGAGCTAGCTCTATACTGATACATAGTTAAAACAACAACGACGACGACGACGACGACAACAACAACAACAATAAAAAGAAGCAATACTATTTTTATAAGGAATATGTCAACTTTGACTTAGAGGGAAAAAATGGAAACATTCAAAGAAGCCTTTTGACTCCCACACTAGGAAGGCTGACTGGAAAGTCTAGTCCAGTGTATGTATTGGACTGAATTTATGGAAAAAGAATGATATATCAAAGGGCAGGGCCAAGAGCTCCAAAGAAGATGCTCAGAGGACTGGGGACAAATGATGTATTTCTCCCAGCTTCCAATGTAAGAAGCAAGATGAAAGATACTTAAGGATATTAACTTGAAAAAACTGTACTCAAGGAGCCTCATCTACACTTGGACAAGATTTAAAAATGGGGATCTGGACTTGCACCTGGTACAGTTATAGAAGTGTGTCTTTGGAGAGAAAGGGTGATATATGACAGGTATTGTGGCCAGTGTGTGTGGCTCTTGGACAGAATGTGTTTTGCTAAGATGGCCAAGTAACTTTCCCATGCCCAAGCTCCCCAAGACATCACCTAACCACTCTTCCCTCCAAAAGCTGGAGCTGAAATACATTTTTGCTTTACATGTAATTTTCCATTGTGGTGAAAATTGTACTACATGATTTTGAGGGATAGAGCCCTAGTATGAGGTAATATAGTTTCTACAGTTTTTACTAGTATTGTTCTTGACCCTTCAAGGCTCTTCATGGACTCTGACACATGGCTTTGAGCCACAACAAAGGAGCATGGGAAATATGGTCTCTAGGAGGGCCCTATGCTGATCCAAAGGGTTTTGAGGCCCATGGTGATGAGATCAGATTTCCAAGACTTTGAAGTTATGAAGACTCTTGGAAACCTGTTAGACCAAACTCTCTTTCTGACTAAATATTAAGTCAAAACCAGGTGCAGAGCTTCAGTTTCTGCTGCTGTGCAAGTCATCTCAGACCCCATGGTGTGGGAACAGCTCATTGTAGTCATAGAGTCTATAATCAAGAATCTGGACAACATCTGTCCCAACACTGGGAGTAACTGGGACCAGCAGGACCCAGGCACACAGGAACTCTGCCAGCCCAGTGGGTCGGGTTGCTTCCAGTCTGTCTGGGCTGGCAGTGCCCTGAGCAGACCTTGGGTGCAAGCTTTGCAGCCAGTCCCACAACACCCAGAGGAAGCTCCACTCCCAGGTGCTCTAATAAGCACAGGATCACAGAGACAGCTTGACTATGAGGAGTTCTGACACAACCAGGATCACAGGAAGGACAGGCTCCAGGCAGATTTAGCAAGGGCAGGTAGCACTAGAGAAAACCAGATTGGGGGAGGGGAGGGGGCAAGCATAAGAAAATAAACAGCACAGACCAAGGTTATTTGGCATCATCAGAACCTAATTCTCCCACCATAGCAAGTCTTGGACACACCATCACACCAGAAAAGCAGGATTCAGATCTAAAATCACTTCTCATGATGATGATACAAGACTTTAAGAGAGACATAAATAACTCCCTCAAAGAAATACAGGAGAACACAGGTAAACAGCTAGATGCTCTTAAAGAAGAAACACAAAAATCCCTTAAAGAACTACAAGAAAACACAATCAAACAGGTGAAGGAAATGAACAAAAACATCCAGAATCTAAAACTGGAAATAGAAACAATAAAGAAATCAGAAGGAGAGACAACCTTGGAGATACAAAACCTAGGAAAGAAATCAGGAGTCGTAGATGCAAGCCACCAACAGAATACAAGAGAAAGAAGAGAGAACCTCAGGGGCAGAAGACAGCATAGAAAACATTGACACAACAGTCAAAGAAAATGCAAAAAGCAAAAAGCTTCTAACCCAAAACATCCAGGAAATCCAGGATGCAGTGAGAAGACCAAACCTAAGGATAATAGGTATAGAAGAGAGTAAAGACTCCCAATGTAATGGGCCAGTAAATATCCTCAACAAAATTATAGAAGAAAACTTCCCTAACCTAAAGAAAGAGATGCCCATGAACATTCAAGAAGCCTACAGGACTCCAAATAGACTGGACTAGAAAAGAAATTCCTCTTGTCACATAATAGTAAAAACACCAAATCCACTAAACAGAGAAAGAATTTTAAAAGCAGTAAGGGAAAAAAGGCAAGTAACATATAAAGGCAGGCCTATCAGAATTACAACGGACTTCTCATCAGAGACTATGAAAGCTAGAAGATCCTGGGCAGATGTCCTACAGACCCTACAAGAACACAAATGCCAGCCCAGGCTACTATACCCAGCAGAACTCTCAATTATCGTAGATGGAGAAAACAAGATATTCCATGACAAAACAAAATTTACACAATATCTTTCCACAAATCCAGCCCTACAAAGGATAATAGATGGAAAACACCAACATAAGGAGCAAAACTACACCCTAGAAGAAGCAAGAAAGTAATCTTTCAACCTAATTCCACCCCTTACAACAAAAACAACAGGAAGTAACAACTACTTTTTCTTAATATCTTAATGTGAAAATTAATACTACAAACATATGCATATCCTAATTGATTGAAATCCAAAAATATGAGGAATTAGAAATTTGTTGACTGTCATCCAATGATCTCTCTAATTTGGTAATTGGAGAAATAGGTCCAATATTTTACAATCCATATACACTTTCAGCTTGTTTGTTTGTGACAGTGTCTTGCTGTGTACCACATAATGGTCTTGAAATCTTGCTTCTCCTATCTCAGCCTCTCTAATAGTAGTATTGTTTATTTCATGTTTTTACACTATACTATGGTTTTCAGAACAGCTTACATATTTCAAAAATATTTGTACAGCCAAAAGAAACATAGACAATTAACTTGGGAGGTGGCTTGTAAGAGAACAAGAAAGAGTGAGACTGAATGCTTTGCTTGACATTTGTAATTCTTGTATCAAGTTTAAAGAAGAAGACTTTATAAGTTACTCTTTTTCTGAGATGAATACTTTTCCAAATTATCACAGCCAATGAACCAGATTCTTACCCACACCTAATGTCTGTGCCACCCTCCAAGCAGAACCATTGTTTATTGAAACCATTGGTGAATGACTTTATGGATAGACCATCTTAATACACATGCCATTTCTTAAATGAATGTAACCTGTTCTCTGTGGACTGAGGATAGTCACTCACTCAAGTTAAATAGCTTTGACCATAGCAGGAAGTCTGTATCCAAAACTTGTGCCTACAATTCATTCCTTGGTGCAGCAGAA